>MU680894.1:0-86557 GCA_026770625.1 Nicotiana glauca | reverse complement strand
TGTTTTCCACTTGAAATCAAGGGTTTTCATGGGTGAAATTGGGATTTTTGGTTAGAACCTAGGTTTTCTATAAATTGGGGAGTTAGACCTCGATTTGAGGTTCGATTTCAAAACAAATTACATGTTTGAGTTCGTAGGGGAATGGATAATCAGGTTTTGGTCCGAACCTCGGGTTTTGACCACTAGGGCCCGGGGGCATTTTTGTGAAAAAACTTGGAAAAATCATTTTTATGCATTCAAATTGATTCATATAGTGTTTATTACAGTACTTGAACAATTTGTGATGTGATTCGAGCGAATTGGAGGTGGAACAGCGAGGTAAAGCAATAGTTGAGGATTAAGTGGATTTCAAGGCTTTGAGGTAAGTGTTTGGTTTAACCCTAGCTTGAGAGAATAGGAGTTGAGTCTTGTTTCTAATTTCTATGTGATCGAGTATGATACATAGGAATGGTGACGACTATATATACAGTGGTGTCTAGCACGATCGTGAGTCCTTATAATGTGATTATCATGAATTGGTTGTGAACTTCATATCTATTGGAGAATTTCTATATGTTGTGAATAACATGTGAACAGTGATAGGATCATTTGACTCCTAGGAGCATTGGCTCGAGTTGTGATACGAATTTTGAAAGTATACGAAATAACTTGATTTATTGGAGCGTTGGCTCAAAATGGTATAGTGAATTATAAGATAAGAGAAGTAAGAAAAAGAGAAAGCGTGTTGATTATTCTCTTGCCAGGATGTTTGGTTGAACTTGTTGGTTTCTCTCCCTTGCCGGTATTTTTGTCAAATGTTTGCTTATTGTTATGTCCCTTGATTGTGACTGTTGTTTGAAGAGGCAGACTATTGAATGATATTGAGGAGCGGGTTGCGCGCCGCATCAATGATATTGAGGATCGGGTTGCACGTTGCAACAGTAATATTTAGGATCATATTGCATGCCACAACAATGATATATGAGGGTCGGGTTGCATGCCGCAACAGTGATACCTGATAAATGGTATGGGTCGGGTTGCACGCCGCATTAGTGGTACCTGATAAATGGTATGGGCGGTTTGCATGCCGCAACAGTGATACCTGATAAATGGTGTGGGTCGGGTAGCATGCCGCAATAGTGATACCTGATAAATGGTATAGGTCGGGTTGCATGTTGCAATAGTGATATTTGTGGAGCAGATTGCGCACCGCAACAGTTATTGATGCCATGTGTTTGTATTGAGAAATGTTTCCTTGTTCATTGTGAATCTAAGTTGTTCTTGTTTGTTATTTGGGATTACTGTTGAGATTATATCTCCCCATAGCATGTCTCCCCCTCCCATGTTGTTAATTGCCTTGTATTCGATGTTCCATTGTATATTTATAACTGCACAGGTTTATCTGGTGTCCAGTATATCCTCGTCACTACTTCGCCGGGGTTAGGCTAGACACTTACCAGCACATGGGGTCGGTTGTGCTGATGCTATACTTCTGTGTATCTTTGCACAGGTCCAGGTTTTGAGGAGCAGCAGCAGCAGTTGTACGGGAGCAGGATTTCATTATCACGAGACTGAGGTAGCCTTGCAGGCGTCTGCAGGCCCGGCGTGTCTTCTTTATGTTTCTCTTATTTAACTGTTGCCTCATTGTTTCGAGACAGACAGCTGTTATATTTCTTTCAGACCTTTGTATTTAGTTTATTCTTATAAGTTCGTGAGTAATGTGACACCAAATCTTGGGTAGAGGATATATTTAACTGTTTCGCATTTTGATTTGTATTTATCAGACAGATTTCCGCTATTGTTCTCATTAGAACTAATGTTTATATTGATGCTATAGACTGTTAAGATAATTATTTAATGATGAAAAGGTAAATAATTTGGCTTGCCTAGCTACCACGAGTAGGCGCCATCACGATCCCGATGGTGGGGAATTCGGATCGTAACAAGGCGGTCCTAGGTTTCTAAATAATATGGATAACCCCACACAACACCTGATAATCAATTATACGCGTGGTGTTATCGTGTGGTCATCATATCCATATCTACGCTTTCCCACCTCATTAAGGTATTAAATGTGGAATGGTCTCGTTTTGCTTATTCCATGCTATTACCCGCCTCATCCTATCAGTTCCCAAGGTACATGGGACTACTAATACTAAAGGGAAGGGGTGTATGGTTTTATAGTTTCAAAGGACAAAATTCAAAGGCGACAATCAAAACACGTAGGCAACAAATATCGGGAGAAGCATACAACAGATAGAAAGGATCAAACAAACCTCCTTAAAACAAAGAGAAGCGCATAATTTAGCATGCCTTACATGGACTGATTCGGTTGTGATTAAACTTAAGAGTTGTGGCAGATTGATCTATTACACATTTCAAATAAGAAACCCGAATCAGGCATGCCTGCTAGTTGTAGTTAATAGAATCTGATTTAATTGATTAGTTTACCTTATGGTTGGCCTAGGTGAAACCTATAGGCATGATATCTATTAATGCAGAAATATGCTGATTTTGAAGAAGAAGACTTGTTGGCTATAGAAAGCATAAATTTTGTAGATATTATCACTGCTATTTACTGATTTTAGACTTAAAAGCAAAATAGGCGATTCAGATTTGGTTGATAACTCCTATAGGCATGTTCTCTCGGTGTTTTTGATTTTAAACAACGTTTATGGAAGTGCAGTAGTTCTATAGGCATGGTATCTAGAATGCTGATTGTTATTAAGCCTATAAACTATTTGCCTAGTAATAGATGCATAAGCAGAACTCAGGAAGTCCTATAGATAGGTTATCTATATGATATGCAGCATCATGAAATGCAAAATCTATAAACGGGATTTCTGTATAAAAATGCAGAACCTATAAACAGGATTTCTACATGAAAATACAGAAGTGCAAAAGCCTATGAATATGGTTTCTATATGAAATGCAGAAGTGAAAAAGCCTATAGACATGGTTTCTATATGAGATGAAGAATCCTATACATATGGCTTCTATATGAAATACCGAAATGAAAGTTGGAAACAGGATATGTGGGCAGAAGCATGGTCGTTCCTTATGAACATGATATCTACTCTTTTTGCATGCATGATTGACCCTTCCCTTTTCACTAAAAACACAAATGATTATTACAAGATTATTACAACCCAGATTTGAATAAGGAGATAAATGAAAATTACATTAGAAAGATAAAAATTTCAACCAAGGAGAGTCTGATTCAGACTTCTGTCTGAAGCATGAAATAAACCATCCTCCAAAAATTGGACTTCCAAAGCCTTTCTCTTATTTTGGATATGTCAAAATTCCTTAAGAGTCTCAAATGGACTCCGGGCAGTGCTTACACCTAAATATATTGCAGAATTTAGTTATCGTACAGTGTAGAAGAGCCAACCCTCAGGTGTCCAAGTTCAGATGGAACTCAAGGTCCCAAAGCAAGGCTCACATGAGGGGGGAGGGGGCGGAACTTAGAAGTTAGGAGAGAGTGTAAGTGCAAAAAGGGAATTCTAGGGGGAAGTAGAGATAGGCTGGCGGTAATACCCAGCAATTGGAAGTGCTGGCGCGCCCCAACCAGCCCGTTAGCTACATTATTTGGGAGTTAGGATCCTTAAAGGATCAAGTCCAGACATGAGAAACAATTTGGATGTTGCCATGGTCTGAACTTTAACTCAAACACATAGAAGGGAATAGGGGTACAGGGATTCACAGTAGAAACAGATGCAAATAAAACATCATGCATATTTAACACTGGGCATAGATAACAAAGTAGACAGGATTGTAGAAGCTGTAACATAAACGCATTGGGATGAGGCTGAAAACTAAATTAAATATACAAGTTTTCAGGGAAACAAGAAAAGAAAGCAGTACTCTTGTAAAGCAAAATTGCAAGCAAAATGTCAGAAGATTTTAGAAGAGAGCTACGAGATTATGTGTGTGTAAAAGTATCGAATTCAAGGTGTGTTGGTGAGAAAGGAGTCGTGCCCTTTTTATAGTGCATAAGGCAAGCAGGATAAGGTAGGAGAATAATTTAAAATCTGTTGTCAATCAATTACACATGTTTCCCTTTAGTTAAGGGATTATGATTTCAAACAGGTAAAATAATTAAGGAAAGAGGTTGATCAAACACTTTTCCAAAGCAGCACAAGAAGGATAAATACACAGAGATTTATTTAAGGAAAAAGTCTGATAGCAAACGGTTTGTGCAAATAAGGAAAGGAAATCAATCAAAAGCTAGTAAAATCCGAAATTGAAGATTTCATGTGAATGAACCAGGTCAGGAAGATGGGAAAGATCTTGACTTAAAGAAAAATTAGTACTAATCAATTAACTTAAAAAATATCCGGAATCATAAGTTGGAAAACATTTTCGAAAGAAAGAATTTATCACACGTATAAAAGTATACAACCACACTTAAGCACGAAGAATTATTGTGCTAATCAGCAGAAGAATTTAAAAATTCAGAGTCGTAAACATAGAGATTCAAACTAAGTTCACAGCCTCAAAATGAGTCTAAAAGAGTCGAGGGTTCCACAATAAACCCCAGTCCAAATACAAGGAAATACCTCCAAATTCTAGGGTTTCCATTTCGAATCTGATACAATGACGACGAGTCAAGTGATTGAAACATGATCAGAGATCTCTTTCAGAGACTCATGAGAAAACAAACAGATACAATAGCAAGTTCGAAGCAAACAGAGTAAAGAAACTGATTTGAAGGATATTAAGGGTGAAAGGAACATGTTTAAGAAAATCCTGGGACTTAAACAAGTTCAGAAGAGAGGTAGTATAACATTAAAGGAAACAGTAGAAGAAACATGCTTAAAGGGAACTCAAACAAGGTCCAGTAAAAGGCAAAACAAAGAACTTAAGAACTCAGTAGGAAATACACGCAGCAGGAGAACAAAAATATCAAAAAATTATATCAACAAGACACATAGGAAAAACATAGCAGGAGGATTATGCGAGCATAGTGTAAAAACACAGTAGAAAGACAAGGCACAGAAGAACATATATAGTAGCAAAAACACAAAAAAGCAGTAGAAGCACATGCGTGACATATATACACAAAGAAAAAGGAAAAGAAAAGTCGAAGAAACATTTTGAACTTTTCAGAAACCCTAAATCGAAGAGCAGTAATTTTAAAATAAAAAAATTGGGAAAACATTTTCAAAACTCAAGTAGAGCACAGATATAGACTAGATTGAAGAAAATAATCAGAGAAACTCAAATAGCTAGGGTTTCTGAGGAACCCTAAAACGAGAAAGGCTTGAAAAACGTCCGATCTTGAGTTGGATAAGTCAAAAACAGGCTCGAAATGCTTTGTATACGCCGGAGATAAGCCAGAGAAACCATAGAAACTTAAATCGGAGAAGATATCAAGGTCAGACCTCGAAACTTTGAACACCGAGCGTTCAAGAGCAGAAGGGGGTAAGTATAGGCCATCCTTGGCCTGAGAGGCCATGGATTTCGGTGAGATGGAGGTTGAAAATGGTAGAAGATGATTAGGGTTTTAATAATATTTGAGAGAATTTGAGTGACGAAGGGGTTTCAAGGCGACGTCTCTGAGTCAAATGAGTTAGGGTTAGGGGTGTGGGTGAATTAAAATGTTAAGAAATGATTATGGCCGTTGATCAAAATGATTAACGGCTTGGATCAAAAGGAATGGCCGGGCGGGTTAAATTAGTTGGGTTAGGGGCAGGTTAAATAGAAATTGGGCTGGTCCGTTTGGGGTTTGAAATTGGGTTAATTAGGTGGGGTCAAATTTGTCTATAATTAGAATAAAAGTAGGTCAGATTTTAAATAGCCAATTTTTCCCTTCCTATTTTATATAAATAGTAAAAATTATTTTGAAAGTAAATTAAAAGTGTTGGATCAGTTAATAACATATAAGTATTAATCTAAAAATATTGTAACCAATTTCCTAATTATAAAATGCTATTATATGTTAAAGTAGGCTAAAATTGTAATTATATGCAATTTAGCTTTTAAATTACTAAATGATTTGTAAAAAATATATAAAAATTACCTTAGCTGTGTTTTGGTATAGATATGTGAATAAAATAAGTTATTCTCTAAAGATGATAATTTTGGGAATAATTATTGGTTTTTATACAGCTAAAATAGACAATAAACTTAAAAAATCTTTAAAAATTGGATAAAATACTAAAACACTTAGGCATACTTATATATGCATATATATGCTATTTTAAAAGCATTTTGCATAAAAAATATACAGGGAAAAATTGAGCATCAACACTCACCCACATATCTTGCACAAGAGAGCAGCAATTCCATCAATGACAATCATTAAAAAAATTTGAAGCTTTGAATTTGAATTTGGATTTTCAATAAATATTTTTTGTTTGGATTGGATGTTGTAGCAAAGAATTAAAAATTCTCTCAACGTCTCTCTCTATCTCTCAATCCCAAATTTCAGTAATGTAAAGCAAAGGAAAAGAGAGCAATATTTCCACTATTGACAGCCATTAAAATGCTTTGAAGCTTTGAATTTGAATTTGGGTTTCCAAAAATAATTATTTGTTGTAAAAATAGCACGGTCTAGCTAGTTTTAATACTGGCCATTCAAAAATATCCAATGTTTACCAAGTCAATGAAAAATAGCTAATATTTTGCTGCAACAGAGATCGGTGGAACATAATACACTGGAGTTTGGTACACCTGTGTATGAACTTCCAACATATTATTGTCACGATCCTGGTTCGCCCTCCATAAACAATGGTGAAGGCACCTAGTCTATACGATTATGTAACCCTAAAAATGCGGAAAAATAAACCCATTTGCGGAAGAAAAGAAGTAAAATCAAAAATAGTAAATAAAACAGTGTTTAATAGTGCTGCTTGTCATACACCGTATAAACTTTCGAATACTAATATTTTTCCCAAAACCCGGAATTTCATGATCCCAAGCTAAGGATACTACATTGTGCTCTAACTCTAGAATGTCTAAAACAAAGTAAATACAGAAGGGCTGCAACTACAAGAGAAAATGAAGAGAGAGTCTTTGGTCTGCGGACGCGGCAGATATACCTAGAAGTCTCCGAAAGATCGTCTCGCCTCAAGGATGGTAAGTCTAAGTAGAGGTACCTGGATCTGCACATGAAAAACATGCGCAAGAAGGACATGAGTATACCACATCAGTACTCAGTAACTGCCACGCCTAACATTCGATCGGGGTATTGACGAGGAAAATCAAGGCCCTACTGAGATTAAATAAAATATAAAGTTCGACAGTGTAGAATAGAGCAGTATAAATGAGTAACATAGGATATAAAGGATAATGACAACTGAAACAGAAAACAAGTAATCACTGTAAACAATACAGTTCAACGCAGAGATAACTCCTGTAGTCCCCAAATATAATATCTAGTGGATCTCCAAGGTTCAGTCCTGTAGTCCAACTCACAAATGTGTAGGGATTTACAAGAATACCACATACGTAGTCCCAAATATAAATACTCAATATTGGGGAATCTACCGTGTGCAATACCGTAGTTCCAATGTAAGAGTAAAGGGGGATCTGCCGGAATACAAATCCGTAGTCCCAAAATAAACATACATGGGATCTTCCGGGATACCGTGTCGTAGTCCCAAAGTAAATACACAACAGCAATATGAAGAATACTTAATTCAACAAAATTGCACACCAAGATAAAGCAGGTATCCTAACCTAGCATGCTGTTCATAATTCAAATAGGGCAGTAGAACAATAAGCAGTTAAATCAAATAGGCATGCTTCCCTAAGCTAAAAACAAGCTTAATATCCAAGTTGTAATAGCATGAGAAGAAAACACAACCTTAATTATTTAGCAAAAACCTAGATTTTTCATCAATTAGCACAAGTACAAACTTGTCACCTCACATACAAGGCATTTCGACCAAAAAATATACCAAATCATAAGGAGAAGATCCCCCACACAAGATTAAGCTAGCCACTTATCTCGAACCGGCTCAATAATTAACTCGAAACAATGTTCTAGCCATTAGTATTTGTCTCTAAGTGGCCCAAATCTATTCAATTCAGTTGCATAGTTTAAATAATACTTCAAATAACTGATTCTACAAGTAAATTCTAAGCTATTACGCAAAATTAGGTGGAATAACAAAAATTTCCTCCGGGCCATGTCTCGAAAAAGGGAAAAATCTACATTTTCCGAATCCTTATACTCTCACGAGTTCATTTGTATCAAAATTATCCCTATCCGACATCAAAATCGTGATCCAAATTCAATTGTTAGGTCGAAGAACTTTTCCAACTTTTCTTCAATTTTTCCACCCCAAATTAGAATTTAAAGGATGAATTTAAGCATAGATTCGTGCAAAAACAACCAAAACCGAGTAAGAATCACTTACCCAAGGCACCCAGGTGAAAATCTATCTCAAAATCGCCAATGCTGAGCTCCCAAATCAATTTTTAATCTTTTGAAGCTAAACCCTCGAAACTCTAATTTTTTGCCCAGCATTTCCGCTTCTGCGGTCAAGGGACCGCACCTGCGGTCCCGCTTTTGTTAAAAAGCGACCGCATCTGTGAAACTCACTAAAGTCTCAAAATCTGCACCTGCGACATACTGACAGCATCTGCGGTGATGCAGGTGCGGCTAAGATTCCACATCTGCATTGCCAGTCTTGTTCCCCGTTAGCCGCTTCTACGGTTAGATTCCGCATCTATGGGAGTTGCATCTGCGACCTCTCAACTGCAGATGTGGTTATGACAACAACCCAAATGACTTCTGCTGCCAACTCCAACTTCCAACTTCCCGTTAACCACTCAAAATCATCCCAAGGACCCCGGGACCTCAATCGAAGGCACCATCAAGTCTAATACAACTATCTAAACTTTTACCAATCCTTAAAACGCCTAAAACAACATCAAAATACCAATTTATCATCGAATTCAAGCCTAAGAACTTCAAAAACTTAAAATTTACGCTTTCAATCAAAAAGTTTACCAAACCTCGTCTGAATGACCTGAAATTTAGTACACACATCATATTCAACACTACAGAGCTACTTCAACTTCCGAAATTCCATTCTGACCCTCGAATCAAAATCTCACTATCGAACAAGAAATTTAAAAAATTTGATCTTTCGGCATTTCAAGCGTAAATTAGCTACAGACATCTGGAACATAATCCGATCATGTCCCTAAGCCCAAAATCACCCAGCAGAGCTAAAGGAACCATTAGAATTCCATTCTGAGGTTGTCTTCACACTGTTTCAACTACGGTCAAATTTCCAACACTCTCATTTAGGGATTAAGTGTTCAAAACTCACCGAAACTCAAAAATAAACATCTCGGCAAATCAAAATAGCATAAATAAATATGGGGTAAGCATTTAATAGGGGATCGGGGCATAAATTCTAAAAACGACCGGTCGGGTCGTTATAACTACGTTGGAACTCCAACACACAGAAAGTTCTAGCATAATATTCTGGAGATTCGAGCACTTATGTATGAACTTCCAGCATATTATACTGGACCGGTATACTTTGCTAGAACTCCAGTATATTATACTAGAGTTCTAGTGTACTTATGCAGGAGCTCCATTATTTTATGCTGGAGTTCCAGCATACTTATCATGTAACTCCAGTATAATATGCTGGAGTTCAAGTATAGTGATGTTGGAACTCCAGCATAACTTATTGGCACATTTTTTGGGTTTTGAACAGTATTTTTGCTCAGATTTACCTTTGCATGAAAAGTTGCTAAATTTTGATTACTTTTGAAATTGGGCTATTTTTGAACGACCACTTGTAAATCTGGCAATTTTTTAATTTCTCCCTTATTTGTTTGGATTAGCTGTTGTGCAAATAATTGAAACTATGGTTTGGAGTTTGTGTCTGAATTTTAAGGGGTTTTGGCGAAGATTAGACTTAGTTTTGGCTGAATTTCAGATTGAAACTCGAAGAAGAAAAAGAAGATGACATGACATACGTTATACTGCAGAAATTGTAGTAAAATTATAGAAAATTTATATTATGTTGTTTATATATTTTTTTTTATTTATTTAACTATTGTATGAATGTTGAACAATATTATATAAAGTTTTTATTTAAGTTGTATAATATTGTAGTTGTATATAACAGAGTAGAAATAATATAGGAAAATTATAGATAAGTTGTGTAATATGTAATTAGTTGTATAAAATTTATTTTTAGTATGTATAAATCAGATACAAAATATACAAAAGACATTGTATAAATTTTATATTTAAGTTGTATGTTATTGTAGTTGTATTTAACTACGTAGAAATAATGTGTGGAAGTTGTAGATAAGTTGTATAATATATAATTAGTTGTATGAAATTTATTTTTACAAGGTATAAATCAGATACAAAATATACAAATGACATATTGTATAAAATGTTTATTTAAGTGATATAATATTATAATTGTATATAACTACATAGAAATAATGTATAACTAGTATGATTAAAGTTTTGATTTTTTTATAGTATTTGTTTTCGTTGATAAAGGGAAGCTTTCAAATTTGTGAGGTAACGTGGCTGACTGGCTAAGCCCATCCCTTTGCTCGTTTCCAGAATTTTAGATTTCGATCAACACTGCAATTTTAGAATTTTTGAGGAAAACATTTATGGAGAAGCAGGAAGAAGAGAAGTGATCAAAATCTAACTATCAAACGAGAAATTTCAAAAATTCGATCTTTTGGCATTTCAAGCCTAAATTAGCTATGGACCTCCAGAACACAATCCGATCACGCTCCTAAGCCCGTAGTCACTTATCGGAGCTAATGGAACCATCTGAATTCTATTTTGATGTCGTCTTCACACTGTTCCAACTACGGTCAAATTTCCAACACTTAAGCTTTCATTTAGGGACTAAGCGTCCTAAAACTCCCCGAAAATCAAAACTGAACATCCCAGCGAATTAAAATAGCAGAAATAAAGATGGGGTAAGTAGTTAATAGGGGATCGAGGCATAAATTCTAAAAACAAACAGCTGAATCGGTACATTCTCCCACACTTAAACATTCGTTCGTCCTCGAACAAGCCTAGAGACGTACCTAAAGTGGTGAAAAGATGAGTGTACCAGCTGCACATATCCTGTTCGGTCTCCCAGGTCACCTTCTATGCCGGCTGACTCCACCACTGAACTTTTACTGATGCATTGTTCATTGACCTCAACTTTCTAACCTGCCTGCCCAATATTGCCATTGGCTCCTCAACATAAGATAGATCCTTATCTATCTAGACTGAAATAAAATCCAATACGTGCGACGGATCATCGTGATACCTCCGGAGCATCGAGACATAAAATACCGGATGAACTCCTGCCAAGCTGGGAGGTAAGGCAAGCTTGCAAGCAACCTCCCAAACGTGCCTCAAAATCCCAAAAGGTCCAATAAATATCGGACTCAGCTTCCCTTTCTTTCCAAATCTCATAACGCCCTTCATAGGCGAAACTCGAAGTAGAACCTGCTCTCCAACCATGTAGGAAACATCACAAACCTTCCGGTCTACAGAACTCCTCTATCTGGACTGGGCTATACGGAGTCTATCCTGAATCACCTTAACCTTCTCCAAGGCATCCTGTACCAAGTCCATGCCCAATAATTTAGCCTCACTCGGCTGAAACCAACCTACCGGAGATCTACACAGCCTACCATATAAAGCCTTATACGGTGCCATCTGAATATTGGATTGATTGTTATTGTTGTAGGCAAACTCCGCCAATGGCAATAACTGATCGCAAGACTCTCCAAACGCAATCACACATGCACAGAACATATCCTCAAGAATCTAAGTGTGCTTAGACTGTCCATCCATCTTAGGGTGAAATGCGGTGCTCAAATCCACCCGAGTACCTAACTCATGATGTACGGCTCTCCAGAACTACAATGTGAAATGAGTACTTCTATTAAAATGATGGAAACAGGAATACCATGCAGACGGACAATCTCCTGAATATAAATCTCCGCCAAACGCTACATAGAATATGTAGTACACACATGAATGAAATGTGCAGACTTGGTCAGCCGATCCATAATAGCCCAAATGGCATCAAACTTCCTCAAAGTTCGTGTGAGCCCGAATACAAAATCCACCCACTTCCACTAGGGATCTCTATCTGCTGAAGCAATCCACCCAGCCTTTGGTGCTCATACATAAACTACTGACAATTAAGACACCGAGCTACAAACCCAACTATATCTTTGTCACGACCCCAACCCCGGTCGTGATGGTGGCCAACACACTGCTAGGCAAGCCCGACCAATTCAACAACCTTAACCCTTTTTATACAGTACATGATTCAATTAACACAAGTACTTACTAAGTCATAACACTGAAACTCTGAATAAAGTTAAAACATGGGGAATCCCAAGTAATGAAACAACTACACAGCCCGAAGAATCTGGTGTCACAAGTCAGAGCCTCTAGTATACGAGTGTCAACCTACTACATAATGTTCTGAAGAAATGCGGAATAAGTTAAATAGGATAGATGGGAATATTAGGACTGCGGATGTCATGCAGCTACCTTGATGCTCCCGGATATGATGCTCGACAGAGAAAAGTCTCACTCAGCCTCAGTGGATGCACCCGAATCTGCACACAAGGTGCAGGGAGTAAAGTGAGTACTTCCAACTCATTGAGTAATAAACATAAATAAAGGCTGAGAATAAGAAGTCCTGAATAAGCACAAAGTAGTTCTATAAATACAACAACTCGAACCCAGCATCATAAATCTATAAATCAATGAAAGCGCTTAAGGAAATACCACAACAGATAAATAAGTAAATGCCAATCAAATATGCAATGCAACACATAAATCGGTACTCTCCAATACCCGCTACGGCGTGCAGCCCGCTCCATTTATTTATCATCAACGGCACTCACTGGGTGTGTGTAGACTCGGGGAGGGGCCCCTTATGGCCCAAGCACAATAATAAGCCATCTCGTGGCATCAACCAGGCCCTTGGCCTCATATCAATATCAGTACAGTACCGCTGCGGCGCGCATCCCGATCCATAATCAGTCAAAAAACATAAGCCCTTCGGGCACAACAATATAGAAATATTCAGCCCAAACTTCCTTTGAAAATAATTATTTAAGTTTCAAGTGAGAGAAAAGGTGGCTGAGTTTACAAAACAGTATTAAAAACCAGGACGGAGTTCATTAGTGTGTAAAAATGGTAAGAAACCAGTAATAACAATCCCTGAAGGACTAAATCAATTGGCACGAAGCCCAAATATAGCAAGCATCTCAAATTATAATGATAATAAATGAATTTCAGTCAAATACACAGTATATTAATATACCCGGACAGACCAAGTCACAATCCCCGACAGTGCTCTACCTCGATATAGCACTATGATGTTCAAATGCGGGGTTTTAAACCCTCAGAGCATCATTTATGTCCATTACTCACCTTAAGACAGCCAAAATCCTAGCATGCTATTATCAAAGTATCATCAGTTTAATCACATTACCCTTTTCTGAGACATATACTCTTGTCAAATCGCTTCGAATTAGTAGCACCATTTCCTTGATTATCTGAGGCTACATGTTGCCTAAGAGTTTTATGAACTTCATTTCAGAACTGAACTAAAACCTCGTATACGCAAATCTTGATCCTCCATAACATACCCCATACACCATACCATCCAAGGATAGCAGGAAAACTTTTATGTCCCTTCCGAACCACAAGCATCTACGCACTCAACTAATCAAGAACTTTCATTGATCCCATCTAGAAGAAAAATCATTACACATTCCATTTCTCTTATATTCGTAGAAAATGTACCTCTTCAACCATGGTAGAAATCAACAAGAACTCTCTCAATTCTGTTTGCCTAAATTAAACTGGCAGGACGAAATACTTCTAACTCGACCAAGCTAAGAAAACCATCAAAACCCAAGAGAATTGCTGCAATATACTTGTAAGGGCTCATTACCTCGAACACATACGAAGAATTAATCAAATCCTTACCATACCGATTCGGTCTATTATCAAGCTATTCCATCTATCTAATTTCCCTTCTGATTCATCATCAACTTGATATTCCCCCTTGCTGTAGCACCACAGTTCCTGAACCCAGGCTTACTACACGAGACCCAAGCACAAGACCATATTGTCTAAGACCCATAAGCCACTAAATCCTCTCTCAAATATTCCCAGAAACACCACATCACAAAATACTTTACTCTGAAGAACTTCCTGCAAATCTTAATTTGTTACCTTTGCTTTCCAGATACTGATACATAGAATCCCATCATTAGCATAAAAATACCACAAGTCTTGACCTTTTCCAATGAAAACATAGTCTCTAACCACACACACAACCTTAAGACACCTGATTGTTACATGTAGAATCTTGAACATATTAAAACCATTATCAAGAGTAATTTTCTTCTTATTCAAACTGTAATTCACCTGATCAAACAACCATAACCACCCGTGCCTCATTAGCAATCTGACACCGCAGGATATGACCTCATCCCAATACAAACGAACATCTTCCTGCTCCATGCACCGAGCATTCTTTACCAACAACAGCTTAAGACATCCTGTGATTCTCACACATCTACGAAGCACCATATAACATTTGTCAAAATTTTGCTTCACTCATGCCATCCTCGGCTCAATTTTCGCAATCAGAACTGATTCGCCAGCATGCCTCAAACCGGAACCAACATAGCACATAACCGTACAATTAGCTAATCAATAGCAAACTCCCCAACTTGGCTCGAAGCCATAGATCAAAACACTCCCAACAACTCATAATGCATATACTCCATTGCTGCCTTAATACCATAGTGAGATTAAACTCAATCATTGATAAGCTTGTGGAAACACAAATCATCTAGAATTTATTTTTTTGCAAATCTCGCATTCATTCACACAACAGTTAAGCCCACTCTCTCGATGATCCAATTTAGTTGTCAACATATTTTCTTCACTTGTAAATGAGATCTTCTAATAGATAACATAAGGATCACACAACTTTAGAACACTCCGCAGGAGATGACCCACCTGCTTTGCCTCCAACTACCATTTATATATACCTTCCACGTCCTAAACTGTGTCGCTTAGTCTTCCTGAGTCTGAACTCATAATGCAACATAAAACTTTTACTTCACACTCAACTGGAAACATGAAAAGATTCTTCACGCGCCCATAAAGGGCTATACCTCGAATCACGATGGAATTCAAATGCCTAATAGTTCTTCTATCATCTAGTAGGCCTTCCTCATCACCTCCAAGTGATATAGATGTACCTTGCAGCACTAACATACTCACCACATAGCTAACCAGTCGTCACTCCCACTAATAGGGTCAATGCCAAACATATAAGTTCGAAACACTTGCTCACACAATCAGCACTAGGAAAAGATCTGGCCTCAAGTCATCCAGACTGGCCCAACATAAACTCGCAGAGATTACATCTCGCCCCTCGATCGGGGAATCACAAGCCATCAACGCACATCTCATACTGAGCGCTCATGAATGCGTATGAACACGTGGAAGGAATTTCAAAAGTTTCTTTTCAAGCTGAATCAAGGACGCATAGTAAGAATTCAAGAATGTGAAGTTTTCCGAAAGGTTTTGTAGCCTCTCGAGGATAAGTACAGACGACTCCATACCGATCCACGAGACTGTACTAAACCAGGTCATGACTCGCGAGATCAGGTAACCTAGGCTCTGATACCAACTTGTCACGATCCCAACCCCGGTCGTGATGGCGCCCAACACACTGCTAGGCAAACCAGACCAATTCAACAACCTTAACCCTTTTTATACTGTACATGATTCAATTAACATAAATACTTACTAAGACATAATAATGAAACTCCGAAATAAAGCTAAAACATGCGGAATCCCAAGTAACAAAACTACACAGCCCAAAGAATCCGGTGTCACAAGTCTGAGCCTTTAGTACACGAGTGTCAACCTACTACATAATGTTCTGAAGAAATGCGGAATAAAATAAATAGGACAGATGGGAAGATCAAAACTACGGACGTAATCCAGCTACCTTGGCGCTCCCGGATATGATGCTCGACAGAGAAAAGTCTCACTTAGCCTCAGTGGGTGCACCTGAATCTGCACACAAGGTACAGGGAGTAAAGTGAGAACTTCAAACTCAGTGAGTAATAAACATAAATAAAGGCTGAGAATAAGAAGTCCTGAATAAACACAAAGTAGTTCTACAAATACCGCAACTCGAACCCAGCATCATAAAATCAATAAATCAATGAAAAAGCTTAAGGAAATACCACAATATATAAATAAGTAAATGCCAATCAAATATGCAATGCAACACATAAAACGGTACTCTCCAGTACCCGTTGTGGCGTACCGCCTGCTCTATTTATTTATCGTCGACGGCGCTCACTGGGGGTGTGCAGACTCATGGAGGGGCCCCTTACGTCCCAAGCGCAATAATAAGTCAACTCGTGGCATCAACCAGTCCCTTGGCCTCATATCAATATCAATACAGTACCGCTGCGGTGCGCATCCCGATCCTTAATCAGTCAAAACAAATGTAAGCCTGTCGGGCACAACGATATAGAAATATTCAGCCTAAACTTCCTTTGAAAATATTTATTTATGTTTCAAGTGAGAGAAAAGGTGGGTGAGTTTAGAAAATAGAATTAAAAACCAGGACTGAGTTCATTAGTATGTAAAAATGGTAAGAAACCAGTAATAACAATCCTTGAAGGATTAAATCAATTGGCACGAGCCCAAATATAGCAAGCAGCTCAAACAATAATGATAATAAATTAATTTTGGTCAAACACGCAGTAAATTCATCTACCGGGACGGACCATGTCACAATACCCAATGGTGCTCTACCCCACGCTCGCTACCTGGCGTGCAAGTAACCCCGATATAGCATTACGATGTGCAAATGCGGGGTTTCAAACCCTCAGAGCATCATTTACATCCATTACTCACCTCAAACCGGCCAAAATCCTAGCTCACTATGCCCTTGCCTCTCAAATCGAACTCCTCGTGCGCCGAATCTGATCAAAACCACAACGAATTCATCACAATGTGCCAATGGAACAATACCCAATCGAAAACAGTCAAAAATAGCAAAAATCTCAAATTTAGCAAAACCCGAGCCCCAGGCCCACTTTTTAAAAATAAAAAAATTTAACATCATTGGATTCCTTATCCCGCCACGAGTCTATACATATAAAAATTACCAAAATCGGAGTCCAAATGACCCCTTAAATCCCCATTTTTATCTCTCTTAAGTTTCAAACCCTAACATCCATTCTTGTCCATTAATTTCTTAAGTTTTAAGCTCTAATCCATGTATTTACACCATAAAATCATGTTTTATGTCCAAGAATTCACACCTGATCGAAGTCCTTGAAACCTTCTTCAAAATCGCCCAAAAAATCTCCAAGTCCGAAGTGAAATAGGTTACTCTTTCAAAATTTTGCGAAGAAGAATAATTTAATATTCTGCCTAGGCTTCTTGCTTTTGCGGTCTCATTTCTGCTTATGCGGGACCGCTTCTGCGGCCGTTACACCGTTTCTACGGTTTTCCACTTAAAGGCCTCGACTGCTTCTGCGGCCCAGAAATCGCACCAGTGGGACCGCTTCTGCGATCCACACTTCCGCTTCTGCGGAACTTGCCCTGAGTCCAAGACTCGCTTCTGCGACTTCCTCCTCCGCATCTGCCTGACCGCACCTGTGGTCCCATATCCGCAGGTGCGAAAATACCAGACACCAGCAGATTTAGCAACATGAAAATTTCCAAAACACTCCGTTTAACCATTCGAACTCACCCCGAGGCCCCCGGGACCTCAACCAAAAATACCAATGCATCCTACAACGTTGTTCAAACTTGTTCCAATCATAAAAACGCATCCAATAACACTAAAATCATCAATTCACATTGAATTCAAGCCTAAGTTCTTCCAAAACTTCCGAAACACGCATTCGATAAAAAACTGAACCAAATCACCTCCGAATCACCTGAAATTTTGCACACACATCCCAAATCACCTAACGAAGCTACTGCAACTCTTAGAATTCCATTCCAACCCTCGGATCAAAATCTCACCTATCAATCGGAAATCGCCAAAATGCTAACTTTGCCAATTCAAGCGTAACTCTACACCGGACCTACAAAATCACTTCTGATCACACTCCTAAGTCAGAAATCATTCCCCGAAGCTAACCGAATCGTCGAAACCCACATCCGAGCCCTCTAACTCATAGGTCAACATCCAGTTGGCTTTTTCAAAACAAGCATTCCTTAAAGATACTAAGTTCTCATTTCCTTCCAAAAATTAACCCAATTCAACTCGTTTCACACAAGACACTGATAATAAAGCATAACAAAGCAGGAAATGGGGGAAACGAAGCGGTTCTCATGAGACGACGGCTCGGGTCATCACAACCTTTCTTTATCTACCTCTACCATTGTTGTCACAAATCTTGATACATCTTTGCGGCGCCCGGATGAATGGAATATTATGAGCTTTGGGCCTCCTCTAGAATCAACTTTCGAAGCCCATCAACATTGGGTACATAAACTCGACCTTGCATCCTCAATACCCCATCATCACCAATAGTCACATCTCGAGAATTCCCATGCAACACTTTGTCCTTGAGGACTATCAAATGAGGGTCATCAAACTGACACTCTTGAATACGATCAAACAAGGAAGATCGAGAGACCACGCGAGCTAGAAACCAACTGGGCTCCGAAAGGTCCAACCTCACAAACTGGCTGGCTAGGGCCCGAACATCCACCGCCATGGGCCTCTCTGCTGCTGGTAAACAAGCCAAGCTCCCCAAACTCTCTGCTTGGTAACTCAAAGTATCGTCCACCATATTGGCCTTGCCCGGGTGATACATAATAGTGATATCATAGTCCTTCAGCAACTCTAACCACTTCCTTTGGTGATGAATACAAAATATTCGTATATTATATACTTAAAAATATACTATTTTAAATAAATTATTTATATAATATTTCGATTCTTTATATTTTCCAACAATATTTTGCAGGAGATACGAATGCTATTAATTAAACAAGAAAATAAAAGAAACAAGAAAGTTATGGCATATTCGCTCCACAATGTAACAAATACACAATACATCTTCCTCAAGACATATCTTCATCGAGATACAACTTTCTCAAGATGCATCTTCCTCAAGACGCATCTTCCTCAAGATATATTCTCCTCAAGATGCATCTTCGTCACTTGAGATCACAACACTTCAAAAATAAATTCACTTCTATAAGGCAAACCTCTATGTATAAAGCATTGAGGAAAAGTGTTACGACCCAAACCCCGGTCGTGATGGCGCCCAACACCTTGTTAGGCAAGCCCGACCATTCGAACACTCTCAACCCAAAATTCAAAGCACCTTATCGGTCATTTGAATTTAAAACATCAGTTAAGCAAAATTTCAATCTGTGATAACCATAAAGACAGTGCGAAAACCACAATAATAGCAATATATCCCCCTATCAGATCTGGCGTCACGAGTCAGAGCCTCTAGATACAACTGAGCAACATCCTATACATATGAAAGACTAGATGCGGAAGTAAAAGAAAGACAAGAGGAGAAATTGGGTCCTGCGGATGCCAGCAGCAACCTCGATGACTCTGACAACTGAACTAGGCAGTAGCAACAAACTCAGCTATGCCTCCGAGATCCCTGTATCTGCACACAAGGTGCAGGGAGTAAAGTGACTACTCCAACTCAGTTTAATAGCAATAAATAACAATTGAAATTAAGAATTCTTGAAGAAACACTACACAGTTCTATAACCAATAGTAAAGGCAGTAAATAACAGCTGATCAGGGAAAATAGGTGAAAATATCTCAAAAGTCCGGCAAATTACTTACATTGCTGTGGCGCGCAACCCGATCCAATAATAATATATACTGTTGTGGCGCATAGCCCGATCCAATAATGATATATATACTACTGCGACGCGCAGCCCGATCTAACAATAATAGTCGACTGCGCTCATTGGGGGTGTGTGCAGACTCCGGAGGGGCTCCTACAACCCAAGCGCTATAATACTGTGGCGTGCAGTCTGATCCACGTAATATATCACTGTGGCGTGCAGTTCGATCCATATAATATACTACTACGGCGTACAGTCCGATCCATATAATATACTACTGCGGCGTGCAGTCCGATCCATATAATATACTACTGCGGTGTGTAGTCCGATCCATATAATATACTACTGGGGCGTACAGTCCGATTCATATATTATACTACTGCGGCGTACAGTCCGATCCATATAATATACTACTGTGGCGTGCAGTCCGATCCATATAATATACTACTGCGGTGTGCAGTCCGATCCATATAATATACTACTGCGGCGTGCAGTCCGATCCATATATGTATATGTATATAGTGCTGCGGCGTGCAGCCCGATCCGGTGTATATCAAATACCCTCACTCTGGGGTCCTTGACCCCTCTCAGCCAATATAGACTTGGCCTCTCGGGCCCACTCAGCTAAGACGGGGTTTTCAACCCCAGGTATTCCTCATTTAGAGTGCAAATTCCTAAGATCGATTCATATTATGTTTTACGGTTAATAATATGACTGAGAGTATGTTTTCAACAGGTAAAGTGAGGTCCATTAGCCCAACATGCTCCCTGAGGGTCCTACAGATCGGCGCAAGGCCCCAAACATGGCAACTAGCCCAAACTATACTGACACTAACTCAGTCTCAGTAAAACGTACAGTGGAGTCATGAATCGGGATGGACCGAGTCCGAATCCCCAACAGTAACATCAACACGCTCATCATGTAGCGCGTATCTCATCTCAACATTGCACTACATACTGCAAATACGGGGTTTCAAATCCTCAGTACATCATTTATAACCATTACTCACCTCAAGCCGGCCAAAATCCTAGCTCGCCTTGCGCTCCCCTCACAAATAAACCTCCTCATGCGTACAATCTGGCCAAAACCACAAGGAATACGTTACGATAAGCTAATGGGACATAACCCAATTGAAAGAACTCGAAAAATACCAAAAAACACGAAGTTGGCAAAACCCGAGCCCCGAGCCCACGTCTCAAAAAATTATAAAATTAACATCACCGGCTTTCTTATATCGCCACGAGTTCATACATACCAAATGCACAAAAATCGGAGTCCATTTGGCCACTCAAATCACTAGTTTAAACTCTTCCAAGTTTCAAGCCCTACCCTCCACTTTTAGCCTTAATTCCCTTGGATTTTCAGTGTTAATCCATGTTTTTACACCATAAAAACATAATCTAACACCAAGAATCCATACCTGATGAAAACTCTCGAAACCCTCTACAAAATCACCCAAAAATCGCCTTAGTCCGAAGTCCAAAATGTTTGCTCTTTCAAAATTCGCGAAGAAGACTTAACTTATTATTCTACCCAGATTTTCGCTTCTGCGGTTAGAACTCCGCACCCGCTGTTACCGCTTTTGCGCCCAATCCACCGCTTCTGCGGTTCAACTTAAGAGGTCCAAGACCGCTTCTGCGGCAAAGTATCCGCTCCTGCGGACTCGCTTCAGTGGCAAGGATTACGCTTCTGCGGAACCTGCCTTGAGCACTATTTTCGCTTCTGCGCTCCCATCGACCACTTCTGCGATACCGCACCTGCGGTCCCGGAAGAACAGGTGCGAAAATACCAGAACTTGCAACCTTAAACATGCAACAAACTTCAAAACTCTCCGTTTAACCACCCGAATTCACCCCGAGGCCCCCGTGACCTCAACCAAAAGCACAAACATGATCTATTACCTTATTCAAACTTGCTCGAACCATCAAAATACTATCGTTAACATCAAAATTATCAAATTTCACCAAATCAAAGCCTATGTTCTTCAAGAACTTCCGAAATGCATTTTCGATAAAAAACCTAACCAAACGATGTCCGAATGACTTGAAAATTTGCACACATCTCCAAAATCACCTATCAAAACTACAGCTACTCTCGGAATTCCATTCCGACCCTCGGATCAAATTCTCACCTATCAACTGGAATTCACCAAAATACTAACTTCGCCAGTTCAAGCCTAATTCTGCACCGGACCTCCAAAATCAATTTCGATCGCACTACTAAGTCACAAATCATTTCACGAAGCTAACTAAATCGTCGGAAATCACATCCAAGCCCTATAACTCATTAGTCAACGTCCGGTTGACTTTTCCAACTTAAGCCTTCTTTAAAGAGACTAAGTGTCTCATTTCTTATCAAAACCATTCCAAATCAACTCTCACACACCACATACCGATAATGAAATATGAAGAAGCAACAAATGGGAAAAACAGAGCAGCAACACATGAGATGACGAGTCGGGTCGTCACATCCTCCCCAACTTAAACAATCGCTCGTGCTCGAGCGTACCCAGAGTTGTACTAGAAGCAACCTAATGGTTGAATGACTTTACCAAGCATATACCCGGGGTGATCCCATGTCACCCTATCTCGCATAGGTCCGATGACACAACATAACTGAAATCTCACAATCCATCTAGAACATAAAGTGTAGAAACCCATTGCACTTTCCGAAATCATACACAAGATCAGAACCTCACATCTACGCTCCAAATAAGTCCGAACCAGCTATAATAGCTCATACCTGCAACCTCAGGTGAACTCATGTGAACCCCACAACCCAAACACTCAAAACGATAACTTCTATCCATAGCAGTTGCCCACAACACCTGAATACCGGTAGGAACCTCTTATCGACTGAAATCTCATTACAACACTTTCTTATACTGCCCACGATACTGAAACACGTGATAAACCGAAACCATTTCTGAGGTCAACCTAAACATGCAAGAACTCGGCTGGGCTATGAAATGTCCAACCTCACAAGTCTGTTAGCCAAGGACTGAATGTCCAAAGCTAGTGGCCTCTCCTCTGCTGGAATGAATGCCAAACTACCCATACTCTCTACTTTCCTGCTTAAGGCATCCGTGATCACATTTACATTGCCTGAATAATAAAGAATGGTGATGTCATAATCCTTCAGTAACTCAAGCCAGCTACGCTGCCTCAAATTGAGATCCCTATACTTGAACAAATGCTGTAATCTGAGATGATCAGTATAAACTTCACATAACACTCCATACAGATAATACCTCCATATATTAAGAGTATAAACATTTGCAGCCAACTCCAAATAGTGCACAAGATATTTCTTCTCATGAATCTTCAGCTGACGTGAAGCATATACAATAACTCACCCATCCTACATCAATACACATCCTAATCCCACATGCGAAGCATCGCAGTACACCGTATACATCCCTGAACCGGAAAGTAATACAAGAACTGGTGGTGTATTCAAAGCCGTCTTGAGATTATAAAAGCTTGCCTCACAATCATCGGACCAACGGAAAGGATCACCCTTCTGGGTCAATCTAGACAGAGGTTATGCAATAGATGAAAAGTCATGCACGAATCATCTGTAATAACCTACTAGCCTTAGGAAATTCCGGATCCTAGTCATTAAAGTAGGACGTGGCAAACTTTGAACTGCCTCAATCTTCTTAGGATACACCTTAATACCCTCTCCTGACACAACATGCCCCAAGAATGCCACTGACTCTAGCCAAAACTCGCACTTGGAGAATTTAGCATATAGCTTGTGCTCTCGCAAGGTCTGAAGCACTAATCTCAAATATTGCTTGTTCTCCCCCAAGCTACACGAGTATATCAAGATGTCGTTAATGAAAACAATGATAAAGGAATCAATCTAAGTCATGAACACCCTGTTCATCAAGTCTATAAATGTTTCTGGGTCATTAGTCAAGCCAAAGGACATCACCAAAAACTCATAAATGCCATATCAGTCTGAAATGCAGTCTTTGGAACATCCGAGTCCCGAATCTTCAACTGATGATACCCTAACCTCAAGTCAATCTTAAAGAACACCCCAGCATCCTTCAACTGGTCAAACAAATCATTGATACAAGGCAATGAATACTTGTTCTTAATGGTGACTTTATTTAACTACGGTAATCAATGCACATCCGTATAGTCTTATCCTTCTTCTTCACAAATAACACTGGTCACCCCAAGGTGATACGCTGGGTCTAACAAACCCTTTTGCTAAAAACTCCTCAAGTTGCTCCTTCAACTATTTCAATTCTTTTGGAGCTATACGGTACGGTGGGATATATGTAGGCTGGGTTCCTAGAGCCAAATCAATACAGTAATGAATATCATGATCCGGTGGCATGCTAGGAAGAATAGTAGGAAACACATCGGCGAACTCCCGAACTACTAGAACTAAATAAATTGTCAGAGACTCTGCACTGATGTCGCGAACATAAGCTAGATAAGGCAAACACACCTTTTCGACCATATGCCGAGCCTTTAGGAAAGAGACAACCCCACTTAGATGTATCAACTGTGGAACCCTTCCACTCCAACCTTGGCAACCTTGGCATTGCTAATGTAGCAGTCTTGGCATGGCAATATAGGGCGGCGTGATATAGAGATAACCAATCCATTCCTAGGATGATCTCAAAGTCGATCATATCAAGCAACATGAGATTTGCTCTAGTCTTAAAACCACAGAATGTGACCACACAGGGCCGGTAGATCTGATCTATAACCACAGAATCACCCACATTAGTGAACACACGAACAGGAGTGCCTAAAGGCTCGGGAAAAATAACCAGGAAATAGGAAAATAAAGATGATACATATGAATAGATGGACCTTAGATCAAATAATACTTAAACATATCTACCACAGACGAAAATAATACCTGTGATAACGGTATCTAAGGACAATGCTTCTAATCTAGCTGGAAGGGCATAGAATCTGGTTGGAGCGCCGGCTGGCTGGCCTCCACCTGACTGAGCAGTAGCTGGCTGACCTCTCCCTATCTGGCCTCCACCTCTAGGATGACCTCTACCAGTCTGTCCCCTACCTCTAGACAGTTGGGCAACAGATGCTGAAACCCGAAGCCTGGGCATGTCCTTTTCATGTGAACCGGATCTCCACAATCGTAGTAACCTCTTGCCACCATAGCCTGCTACCTTGAAGTCTGGGCCTGCTAACCCAAATATCCACTAGAAGAACCCTGAATGTCTGGTAGGTGATATGAACTCTATGGCATAGCATTGAAGTAAGTACTAGAAGAACCCTAATGACCAGAATACCTTCCAAAAGAACCCTGAATAGCTAGTGGATGGTAAGAACTCTCCAGCATCGCACTGAAATAAGGCCTTACTGGAGCACCTAGGGGAGGTGGTAGTGGTGCTGAATACGGGGTCCTGCTGGGCTGACCCTACCCAAACTGGCCTCTATCCCTAGTTGAGGAACCTTGGAATTGTCCTGAAAATTGGGCCCTCTTGTCCTACTGAATCTGCTCTCTACACCTCTAGCAATAACCCACAATCCTACTAGCAATCTCTACTACTAGCTAATACTTAGTGACCATCACCACCTCTTGGTCCATGCTAGCTCGAATACTAGGGTGCAACCCCGCAACAAATCTCTACACTTTCTTTGCATCCATGGGAAGTATCATGAATGCATGGCGAGATAACTCAGAAAACCTCGCTTCATAATCTATCATAGACATCTGACCCTGCTCAAGATGCTCAAACTGATACCACAGCTCTTCCCTCTCAGAGGGTGGAATGTACTTGTCCAAGAATAACTGTGTGAACTGACCCCAAGTGATGGGAGGAGAATCTACTGGACTGCCAAGAACATAAGACGTCCACCATCTACGGGCCCTTCCCTCCAACTGAAAAGTAGAGAAGTCAACCTCATATGACTCCAATATCCTCATATTGTGCAGTTTGTCCCTGCACCTATCAATGAAATCCTGGGCATACTCATGACGCTCACCCCTGAAGACAGGAGGGTGAAGTCTAGTCCATCTATCTAATAACTTTTGTGGGTTACCATCCACTATTGGTCTAGGCTCGGGCACCACTACAGCAACTAGCTAAGCCCCATCTGTGGGTAGTGCACCCAGAGTCTGATACACTGTAGTTGCATAATTAGGAGCCTGAGCAGTAGGGGTCTGTGCTCCCCCTCCTGCCTATGGTGTAGCTAAATCCGCTGGAAATAAACTAGACCGAGTCATGGTGTCCATGAACTGTAGCATATGACCCATGATCTCCTAGAATCCCGGTGCTTTCATAAAGACCTTCGGGGTAGGCTCAACTACCGGCACCTCGCCTTGCTTCTCAATGATAGGATCTACTGTATGATCTGCTGGTGGTGCTACTGGGATAGCTCTGGGATGCCCTCATCCCCTACCTCGGGTCGTTTCCCTCCCTTTGCCTCTGCCTTGGCCTCTAGCAATTGGGGTAGCAGCTCCTCCCAGGTCTAGAACATCAGTCGTACGTGTCCTCACTATCTGTGAGAGAATAGAATAGGGAAATTTAGTACACCAACCACTGCATGATAGGAAATGAATAAAGAGTAGTTTTTCTAACACCCTATAACCTCTCCATGATAAATACAAACGTCTCCGTACCGATCCGGAAGACTCTATTAGGTTTTCCCTTAACTTGTGAGACCTACATGAACCTAGAGCTCTAGTGCCATGTTATCATGATCCAATTCCATTATAGGTCATGATGGTGCTCAACACCCTTGTCAGACAAGCCAACGTGAAATTATTAATAAGTTCTCATTTTCACTTTACTAAAACAAGTACAGAAATTTATAAATTTGTAGTTAAAAATGTGTGATAATTAGTAATGTACTAATATAGTTATACAATCCTAAAAGAGCAGTCTACCAATGTGTGTGCCAAGACCTGGTGTCATAAGTTTATGGGGAACTAGTAGAAGATTCAAAAGAATAAATCTATCCTACTGTCTAAAATTGAATAGATAGCCAAAATAAAGAGAGACTCCATCATGCTGTTGTACGGCATAGGAAGGGAGCAGCTCACCGTAGAAGTCTCAGACACTTATCAAGAATGCGCACCAGACTGGTAATCAAATATACCTGCCTCATATCATTTACAATTTAGTACAGAACTGTAGTATGAGTACATAAACAATATGTACCTAGTATGTATTTTGTCTAATCTCGAAGAAGTAGAGACGAGAGGTCCACTTGACATTTACTAGGGGTAAAATAATATGATAAATGAACTATACTGAGCATGGATGGTACAAATAATTAACAGTTTATAGCAATAAATAATAGGTCCTCTCCTAGATAATAACATAGTTGGCCACTTACATTTCAGGGCAAATACTAAAGCTCAATCCATAGAAATAGACTGAGTAAAGCATGCACAAGTAGTGCCGAGGTCGTATGGCCCGATCCAACATAAAAGTAAATTGTGCACTGCCGAGGGTCGAACGGCACGAACTATAGATGCATCTATTACCCCACTCACAAATCAAATATGCGTCGTGATCAAATGTAATTAAACACAACATAAAAGAATATATATCTGGGGAGCAATTACTTACAGAAATATCAACTTCTCTTTAAAAGGCCAAGAAATAATTTTACTCTTCTAGTGTCATTTACCATAATCACCATGATTTAAACAATCCAAATTAAACATAAAATTACAAGAATATCACATAAAGCATGCTTTTGGGTCATAGACTATTTGGACTTAGTATAATAGTTGCTACGCACGGACTCTCGACACCTAGTGCGTACGTAACTCCCGCATTTAATGGCAAATTACTTGATTATATCACCTATTGGTACAATTCCCTCTTACAAGGTTAGATAGAAGACTTACCTCACTCCAAAGCGTACTTCCAATACCAACAACAAGCTCAAACTCTCAATTTGGAGCCGAATGATCCAAACCTTGATAAACGATGTAGGAACTAGTCAATATCAGCTCAGAAGATTGCATTCTAACTATTTAAACAATTTCCCAACCTTAAACACAAGTTTCCTAAAATTCGTCCCCAGGCCCACGTGCTCAGATCCGGATTTATTTGAAGAAAGTTGTTCATTATAACCCAAGGATCAACAATATGTGATTTCTAATTCATTTTATAACAAATTTCGTGGTTAAATCTAACTTTTGTCAAAATCCTAAGTTTTGCTCTAACCCCATTATTTTACCTTAATATTCGTGTGTTAATATACTCAAGACGCAAGTATTAAACTAGAAATAGGTAGGATAAATTTACCTAAAGATGCTAGGTGAATGTCCTCTCTCAAGAGCTCCAAAATCTCCTAATGAGTGAGTGAAAAATGGCCAAAATGACTTAGAGCTGGTAATAAATAAAGCTCACTACTTGAGTGATTTTTGCATTTGCGGCCGCTTTGCGAGAGGAAGTCCGCATATGCGGAATTGGCCAAGCGAGCTGGGACCGCTCCTGCGGTCTTGAAGCCGCTTCTACGCAGCTGCTTCTGCAATTTTGGCCTCACCTGCCTTGGCCGCATCTATAAGAGGTCGACCGCTTCGGCAGTCTTGCACCTGTAGCTAACCAACCACAAGTGCAATTATGACAACAACCTAAAGCTTCAGCTCTTCTTAAATTTTCCAACTTCACTCAAGCCTCGTCTGATTGGCGCTCGGGGCTCTCGAGCCCCGTCCGAATATACCAACAAGTTTGAAATCATGAAATGGACCCGCTCGAACAATGCTAAATCTAAGAATCACCCCCTAAAACCAATTGGACAAAACTTATGAGCTTCAAGTTCTTCAATTCACTTCTAACGTGCCGAAACATACTTACACTACTCGGATTGACACCAAATTTTATGGGCAAGTCTTCAATATTATATTGGACTAATACCGGGATTCAGAACTAACATACTAGCCCGATACAAACACGGTCAATCATTACTTATTTCTTTAAATCCTTAGAATTTCAATCTAACAATTTCTAATAAAAATTCATTACTCGGGCTAGGGACATCGGAATTTTATTCCAGGAATACGTCCAGATCCCATATTTACCTAAGGACCCTCCGGGACCGTCAAAATACAAATTCGGATCCATTTGCTAAAAATATTGACCAAAGTCAAACTTAGCCTTTTAAGAAAATATTAAGGATTCAAATGAGCCTATTCCAACCCAAACTCTTCGAAATCCCAAACCAACCATTCCCGCAGGTCGTAAACTAGTTAAATCAAGTGCGGTACATTTTGTTTAAGGGGACCTCTAGAGGAGGATGAAATGGCTATGATCACAAATGATTTCAAGAAGTATCTATTGAGAGGAAAGGGTTCTTCAAGAGGTGCAAGCTACAACAAACCAAGAGTTCCTGAAAAACAGACCAATGAGGACTGCTACAAATGTAGTAAGACTAATCACATTATTAAAATTGTCCTCAGTGGGAAATTGAATGGAAGAAGCAAAATGCTGAACAAACAAACAAGAAGAAGGAACATGTTCATCCCAATAAGAACAAAAGATCAACAGAGGCTATGATTGTTGCATGGGGAGAAAGCTCAAATGAGGATTCAGAAGATGAAGATGGAGATGAACAAGTGATAACTAGGGATTTTGACATGCTTCATGCTCCTTCTTGCTTATTCTTTGATCATAAATTCATATAAAATAGTCCCAAAAGGCTCATAAGTTGTGCTTGATTGGAGGTTTGACCAACAAAGTGCCGAGATGTAAAAGATCAGCTCAAAAGGAGTGAAACCTACACAAGTAGCAAAGACAAGGCAAACTCAGGATAAACAGGCCTAGTGCGGCCGCACTACACTTTGTGCGTCTGCACTAGAGATATTCAGAGAACTGGCAAATCAAGTTTTAAAATAGTGCGGCCACAATGGAGATTGTGCGGTCCGCACTGAAGACTTCACGGCCGCACTACCATTCTTCGTGGTCCACAGAAGCCAACTTCAGAGAGATGTCCAGAGCTTATCATTAGGACTATGCGGTTTATGGTCAACTCTATGCGGTTCGCGGTAGCTGCCGCTGTGGCTGTGGTCTATTTTGCACAGTCCGCGGAGCCTGAGTTCAGAGAAGTGAATTTAAAGAGTCACAAGCCTAGTGCGGCCGCAGTTTATTTTGTGCGGCCCGCACTGACCCCGTAGGGATATTTTTCTCCAGTTTTTTTAGCTTAGTATTAATAGAACCCTTTTACATTTTAGGGTATCAAATATCTTAGCATTGTAGCTAAGCTCGTGAGAAGACCATTCTTAGCCATTTTTGGCACTTTTGCTTAGTTTTAATTAGTGAAACTCTGTATTTACATTAGTAATTAATTAATATGTCTTTCTCTTCATCCATTTCTCCATTTTTATCTACAAGCATGAGTATCTAAACCCATTAGCTAGGGTTGTGGCTCAACCCTAGTGTGGGTAATTGATGGGTGTTGTGACTAGGTTAGATTGATTATGGGTGTTTGTTATTTGGGTCAATTTTATGGTTTAATTTATGAATTGGTGGTTGCAAACACTGGTTTGTGCTAAGTTGACTTGGCCCTTGCCGAGAAAAAGAGCCTACGTCTCCAAAATAGACCGAACAAGGAATTGGGATGGACTCAAGAGAATTGATAGTCCCAATTAATGGGTTAAATCTTGAGAGAGTAATTACCCGAGTTGAACCCTAGTTGCTTGAGCAAATTTGGCTACCCATTTGGTCTTGAAAAAGTCAATTGGGCAAAATCACTCTCTATCGAGAGGTGTGAGAGTGAGTAAAATTTTGCAACGGTTATAGCATATTTCCCCAATTATTTTAATCGAGCCTTAGAAGCAATTACCCGTCAATTAGCCGCCTAGGTGAAGAGTCACTACCCTAATGCACTTTAATCCATTAGATACAACTTGTAGTAATTTAATCATAGCATAATCTAGTTTCAATCTTAATTTGTAGTTTCACATTAGTAGTTTTATATAGAAAAAAACAAAAATGATTGGAAGTGATATTTGGAACAAATACGCAATTCCAACCTAAATAAATACTCGACCCGTTTCTAGCTCCCGGAAGCAATCGATCCTGACCCACAAATCGGGTAAAAGCTATTGCGACCCTTTCTTTCTACTTTATAGTAGTGTGGGGTAGGCATCGATCAAATTTTTGGCACCGTTATTGGGGAGCTCAACACTTTTGACAATCTATTTAGTTAGTTTTATGTATTGTTCTTCTTTCCTTCTTTATTACTTGTTTCTGTCATTACTCAGGTACCAATATGGCATTGAACAATGCTAATGACCCTCTTGGAAATGTTATAGCGGGGGAGGAGGTAGATGATTTTGAGCACGATGAGGTGCCTCCTGCACCTCAAGGATAACGAAGAGGCTGGAATGCCAATTCAAATCCAAATGATAATATTCCAGACCCTTCTCCGCCTCCTCCAAGAGTGTCTCCTAGTGTATTACCAAATCAAGGGCATGCAAGTGCTATTGTCCCTCCCCGAATCCGGGCAGGGAATTTTCAAATAACCAATGTGATGTTGATCTTGCTCGAGCAACGTGGATATTTCACGGGCGTCTCCGATCAAAATTATTACAAGCATCTCAAGGGGTTGGTAGATGTATATTGGGGAAGCAAGCAAACAAATGTGTCCGAAGATGCTCTTAGGTTGAGACTTTTCCCATTCTCACTCCGGGCGAAAGCATTGGATTGGTTAGAGAGACTCCCCAATCATTCCATCACAATATGGGATGAGTTGGCGGATAAATTTATTGCTAAATTCTTCTCACCCGGGCATATGATGGCACTTCGAGATGAGATATTGGATTTCAAGCAAGAACCCAAGGAACCTTTGCATGAGATTTGGGAGCTGTTTTGAACAATGGTGAAAGAATTCCCAAACAACGATATGACCGAGGCGATGATTCAACAAACCTTCTATCGGGGCATTAATACTACAAATCAATGCATAGTCAATCAATTAGCCAAGGGTAATTTCATTAAGTTATCTTATGATGAAGCCTGTGAGATTCTTGATGAAATGGCGGATAAATCCTTTGCATGGCAAAGTAGAGCCAATGTTCCTCAAGGCGACCCTACGGTTATTTATCTGCATAAGGAGTTACACGACCATGTGCAAGCTATAGTGGAATTGACGACTACTATGAATCAATTGGCTAAGGCATAGTTGCAACAAGTCCAAAACCCTCGCCAAATGAATGCTATAGAAGGTATTAGTATTCTTACCAACAAGAGAAGGAGAAGAAGGCAACAAAACCAAGGGAATTCTAAGCAATTTGGTGATGATTGTAATAGGTTTTAAAAAGATGGCTATGATGAGCAAAGTGAAGAGGTACAATATGTCAACAACTATCAAGGCAATAGAGGCAACTCTTCAAACCAACAATGGCAACCCCAAGGAAATTGGGGCAATCAACAACAAGGTGGTGGTAATTAGAACAACAATAACAACCAAGGTGGTAATTAGAACAACAATAACAACCAAGGTGGTAATTGGAACAACAACAACCAATGCAATAATTGGGGTAACAACAATCAGGGCAACCAAGGGAATTGGAATGGTAATAACAATAACTGGAACAACAATAACAATCAAGGTGGATGGAATAATGGGAACCAAGGAAACCGGGGGCAAGGCTTTCAAAGGCCCCCTATGTACCAACAACCAAACAATCCACCCCCTTTCCCTTCTCAATGTCCTAGTTCTTATGATAATGATATGGGTAGAATTGAAATGATGTTTGAACATTTGATAAAGAAGAACCAAGATTCCGATGCTCAATTGGCTTTCCACAATACCTCTATCCGAAACTTGGAGGTGCTATTAGGCCAAATCTATCAATCGTTGAATACTCGCCCTAAGGGTTCTGTACCAAGTGACACGGTAGTAAACCCAAAGGGTGGAAACAATCATGTAATGGCCTGTCGGTTACAACAAGAAGTGGGAGAGGCGGTGATGTGCATGCCTCGAAAGATAAGCAAGTTGTGGATGATGATGCTGAGTTACGGGAAGACGATGTAGCTTTGATAGATGAAGATGTGGTTGAAGATGAGGTGAACAATAAGGTGAGGATTGACATTAATGAGGCCGAGGTGGAAACTCAAGATGCCGTGAACCCCTCTAGGGAACACATGATTGATATGCCCGAGTCGGTGGTGCCCAAAGCCAAGTCACCTTTGCTTAGGCCACATCCGCCTTATCCTTAACAGTTGGAAAATAAAAAGAGTGACAAGCAATTCAAAAAGTTGATTGACGCGATGAAAAGCTTTATAATCAATATGCTTTTGGTGGAGGCACTTGAACAAATGCTGGGATATGCTAAGTTTATGAAGGATTTGGTAACGAAGAAGCGGTCGATGGATTGTGAAACAATAAAAATGACTCATCAAGTTAGTGCTATCGTACATTCTATGGACACAAAACTTCAAGACCCCGGAGCTTTTACTATCCCTTACAGTATTGGAAGTGCGTATTTTGCCAAGGCCCTTTGTGATTTGGGGGGTAGCATAAATTTGATGCCTTATTTGGTCTTCACGACTTTGGTAATTAGGCCACCTAGGACAACCTCAACGAGACTTCAAATGGCGGATCGATCAATGAAGCGACCTTTGGGCATAGTTGATGATGATCTTTTCCGAGTGGACAAGTTTATATTTCCGGCCGACTTTTTCATTTTGGATTGTGAAGTGGACTTTGAAGTCTTGATTATTCTAGGAAGACCTTTCCTTGCAATAGGGAAGGCAATGGTTGATGTTGAAGCGGGTGAGCTCACTTTCTGAGTGGGTTATAACTAGGTCATCTTCCATGTTTGCAAATCCATGAAGCAACCCAATAGCATCGAGGTGTGCTCATTTGTGGACATTGTCACAACTATGATCATGGATGAAACAAGTTCTACGATTAACGTGGAGGATCCCCTTGAGGCCGTGCTTCTAAATCTTGATGTCAATGAGGATGCTAGCCGAGTGGAGTGCGTAAATGCGTTGCACGGAATGGGGTCCTATTCTTATGAGCCGAGAAGGATATCCTTGGACCTCAAAAATAGAAAGACGCCTCCAACAAAACAATCTATTGAAGAGCTATCAGTATTGGAGTTGAAACCACTTCCCCAATACCTCAGGTATGGGTTCTTGGGTCAAATTCTACTTTACTAGTTATTCTTTCTTCTTGCCTCACTAACTTGTAGGTAGATGTCACTTTGGCGGTTCTCAAAAGGAGGAAGAAAGCAATTGGGTGGACATTGGCCAAAATTCAGGGAATAAGCCCTCGTTTTGCATGCACAAAATAATTCTAGAGGATGATGCAAAATCCTCCCTGGAGCATCAAAGAACATTGAACGAGGCAATACAAGATATGGTGAATAAAAAAGTGATAAAATGGTTGGATGCTGGGACTGTGTACCCTATCTCTGATAGCTCATGGACTTCTCCAATGCAATGTGTGCCAAAGAAGGGTGGGATGAATGTGGTGATAAATGGCAACAATGAACTTATTCCCACTCGTACCGCTACCAAATGGAAGGTATGCATGGACCACCAAAAACTGAACAAGGTGACCCGAAAAAATCATTTCCCTTTGCCATTCTTTGACCTGACCACCTTGCAGGACGTGCTTTTTATTGCTTTTTGGATGGCTACTCAGGGTGTAATCAAATATTAATCGCTCCGGAGGGCCAATAGAAGACCATATTCACTTGCCCATATGGGATATTTGCTTTTTCTCGGATGCCATTCGGATTGTGCAATGCTCCGGAGACCTTCCTATGATGCATGATGGCTATTTTCACCGACATGGTGGACGATATCTTGGAGGTTTTCATGGATGATTTCAGTGTGGTTCGTGATTCCTTTGAAGAGTGTTTGGGAAATTCGGATAGAGTCTTGGACCGATGTGAAGAGACAAATCTTGTTCTTAATTGGGAAAAATTCCACTTCATGTTTGAAGAGGGCAAAATGTTGGGTCACAAAATTTCTAAGCATGGGATTGAAGTAGACAAAGACAAGATGGAGGTGATTTCAAGGCTCCCTCCCCCCAACTCTGTCAAAGGGGTGAGGAGTTTTCTTGGACATGCAGGGTTCTACCGGTGGTTTAGCAAGGATTTTTCGAAGGTTGTGAATCCCCTTTGCAAGTTGCTAGAGAAAGATGCTAAGTTTGTGTTTGATGAGAAATGCATGGAGGCCTTCGAACTTTTCAAGCATAAGTTGATCACTACCACGATCATTACCGCACCATGTTGGAGCCTACCCTTCGAGCTCATGTGCGACGCAAGTGGCATTGTGGTTGGGGTTGCTTTGGGTCAAAAGGTTAACAAAATATTTCACCCGGTGTACTATTTAAGCAAGACCATGAACGAGGCTCAAAGGAACTACATGGTTACCGAGAAAGAATTGTTGGCCATAGTTTTTGCAATGGAAAAGTTCCAACCGTATCTTATGAGGGCTAAGGTCATTGTGCACGCCGATCATGCTGCCCTTAGGTACTTGATGACATAGAAAGACTCCAAGGCAAGATTGATGAGATAGGTGTTACTACTTCAAGAGTTTGATTTGGAAATAGTGGACCGAAAAGGTAGTGAGAACCAAGTTGCGGATCATTTGTCCTTCTTCGAGGAGGAAGGAAGGTTGTGTGATAGACTAGAGATCAATGACAGATTCCCCGATGAGCAACTACTTTCTGTGTCAATGTGTGATATCCCATGGTTGGCGGACATTGCTAATTTCATTGTGACTGGCATCATCCCGTGTGATCTCTCTTCTAAGCAAAGAAAGAAGCTCAAATGGGATAGTGTGGAATTTTATTGGGATGACCCAAACTTGTTAAAGATTTGCACGAATGGTATGATTCGACGGTGTGTCTCGGAGGAAGAACAATTGAGTATTTTCGAGGCTTATCATTCCTCCCCCTATGGTGGCCATCATGGAGGGGTGAGAACATCTTCTAAAGTTTTGAGTTGTGGTTTCTATTGGCCAACCTTGTTCAAAGATGCAAGTGATTTAGTAAAAAGATGTGATCAATGTCAACGAGTGGGCAGGATTTCTAAGAAATATGAGATTTCTCTAAACACAATTCTTGAAGTTAATATCTTTGATGTATGGGGTATTGATTTTATAGGCCCTTTTGTTAGCTCATGTGGTAACATTTACATTCTTGTAATGGTTGATTATGTGTCAAAATGTGTTGAGGCCGTGGCCTCACCCAAAAATGAAGTTAAGAGTGTGGTGGCATTTCTAAAGAAGAGCATTTTCACAAGGTTTGGTATGCCTCGGGCAATCACTAGTGATGGAGGATCGCATTTTTGTAATAGAGCTTTGGATGCCTTGCTTTCCAAGTATGGTGTCAACCACAGAGTCTCTACGACTTATCATCCTCAAGCAAGTGGCCAGGTTGAAGTGTCTAATAGGGAGATCAAGTGAATTTTGTCCAAAACTGTCAATGCCAATAGGACCGATTGGTCTAAAAAGTTAGATGATGCTCTATGCTGACCGCTTACAAGACCTCAATTGATATGCCATCATACCAGTTGGTGTTTGGGAAAGCATGTCATCTACCAATGGAGTTAGAGCATAAATCCACGTGGGCCTTGAGGAAGCTTAATCTTGAATGGGATGTTGCGGCTAATCTTCGTGTTGAGCAACTCAATGAACTTGATGAATTCTGGTTCCATGCATACTCTAGTTCTACCTTGTATAAGGACGAGATAAAGTACCTTCATGACAAATATGCTCGTGGAAAGGAGTTCAAAGTTGGTGATTTGGTGCTCTTATTCATTTCTCGTCTAAGGTTGTTCTCAAAAAAGCTGAAATCAAAGTGGAGCGGACCATTTGAAGTAGTGTGTGTGACCCCATTTGGTGCTCTAGATTTGAAGAACAAAAGTGGTGAAGTCTTTAGAGTGAATGGACACCGTGTCAAGCATTATCTTAGGAAGATTGATGATAGCCATGTGGTGGTTGTTGTTCATTTTAAATGATATGATGGTAACCCGCGTCGTGTCGCGACGTTAAATCGGGCGCTTCTTGGGAGGCAAACCATGTGTTTTTCTTTTTGTTTTATCATATTTTCTTGGTAGTGTAGGATTGATTTTTGGGCTAATTGGTTGTGAGATGTTGCAGGGATTATGTTGATGCAATGTAAAATATTGTGAAGAAAATGATCAATCTCTGAAGTTGCCAGTGTGGCCGCACTACACTTTGTGTGGTCTGCACTGGTGAAGGCCAAGTGAAGGACTCTCTAAAGTTTGCCACCGTGGCCGCATGGCATTTTGTACGATCTGCAGTGGAGCTCTGCGGCCGCGGTCCCTTTTGTGCGGACCGCCGAGGCTTGCTTTCAATATTTGAATAAGGCATCCCAGTATAGACCACGGTCCATTTTGTGCGGCCGCACTGGTAGGTGTGAATGGGCCCTAGGGTTTTTCTATAAATAGACCCCCAAGGTTCTCCTATTACCTTTTTCGGAAATTTAACTCTTAGAGACCCTAAACTACTGTTTATCTCCTCTTTTGTCTGTATTTCTTGCTTAGCATTGATCAATTGCACTTTATCTTACATTCTGGTAACATTTCACCCAACTCTTAAGTCTTTAAGTTTGTATTTTCATTTCTATTAGCCTGTAGCTTCTTCTTCTTCCCGTATTTTGCTGATTGATGAATTAGGTTAGTTTAAATACTAATTTTGGTGTGGTTGATGAGTATAATGAGCTGGATAATTGAGTAGGGACCCTAACTAGGTAAAAATTTGAACTAATTAGCTAAATCTCGAAACGTAACTCAATGCCAAGTCTGGGCAGCCTCCACAGACCGCGGTCGTTTTTGTGCAGTTCACGATACCTTAGTCCGGTCTACATTACCAATTTGTCCGAACCGCGGTGTTGAACTTCTGAGAGGTGACTCTTGCTCAGTGCGACAGCACTATATTTTGTGTGGTCCGCATTGGTGAGATTCAGAGGCCTTATTTTTGGAAGATTATACTTGTGCGGACCGCAATCATTTTTGTGTGGTTTGCAGTGGCCTTGGTGTGGCTGAACTACTATTTTGTGTGGTCCGCACTAGGCACTTTTTGCAACTGTGTGGTGCACTATGAATCTGTCTGCAATTTGTTCTGCTACAATAACTTGAACTGCTTTGATTGATACTAACAAATACATTGAATGATGTTTGCAGACAATGGTTAAACAGCGAGGTGGAAAAGGATCAAAACAACCTGGGAGAGGTGATTCCTCTCGGGAGGCAAAGGAAAGAAAATGATCAAACTCATTCCCAAGCTCGGGAAAACATAAAAAAGAACAGGAAGCTAATAAAAGTTGCGGACAGAGCTACTTCCCATTCCTCGGGAAGTGAGTATCAACCATCAAGGGAAATTTCTTTAGACTCCGTGCGAGAATATGTTGAAGACTGGCTGAAGAGATTCAGGCTAACAGTTACCCTCCACCTCACCTACTGCACAAGCGACAGAGCATGTTCCAACTGAGCTATCGGAGGGCTCAACAACCGGCAGTGATAAATACTCCACCTTCCCCACAGCTTCATTATTCGAGAAGGGTACAGACGGAGGTGAGGATGAGGTACAGGGAGACGAGGAGATACCCGAGGATGGTGAGCCTCAAGTTGGGGGTATTTCCCAAACTAGAAAGTCCGATGTTTGGGAGGATAGATTTGTGAGCCAGGTGGCATACGATAAGTTTAGGGAGTGGTGGCCATTGAGACATTTGATACCGAAGCGAAGTTTCATTGACAAAGATCTATTACCCCATATCCCTGACGTGCAGAGGCAATTTAGGACTAGAGTGGGGGGAATATTTGGGGAGAAGCGTATAAATGCCAACAAACACATGGTCAAGGAATTTTATTTCAATGTAGCCCATATCAAAAAAGGGCTCCAAAGTGACCAAAGTTCGTAACAAGACTGTGTTATTTGAAGGAAAACACCTGAACGAATACTTAGGGTTCAATGAGGAGGATGAGACTCTATATCTAGAAAAATTGGAGATGGGCGAGGAGGTTCGTCCATGGTTAGGTCACTACTTAGAAATCCCAGGTACCATTCCTGATTGGTTGACAGCTGGGTCAAAATACTACGGAGGACACTAAATTTTGAGGTGGGGGGTTGGGAGACCTTTGTGTGCAGCGGGTTGGACCATTATACACATGACCAGACCCTTCCTCTCCATCGGGCTGTGTTGGTTGCCTCAATTATGGCGGGATACCACATAAATGTTAGGAATATGATGTCCCGCATTATATCATTAGTGAGAGCAGAACATGACCGGAACTACCCTTTCCCCAACACCCTATCTATGTATTTTTGGGATTTGGAGGTGGAGAAGAAGCCCTATAATGGAAAGGTCAAGGTGATAGCCCCATACTCCTGGTACGGCTTGAAGGGGAATGACAACCCCAAGGACAAGAACTACAAAGCCCCTACTTCTGCCCCAACTGGCCAGTCTGAAGAGCCAGTTGTGGTAGAGGCCCCCACTGAGCCTGCCTCCATTGCTGTTGACATGCCTCCCGGTCCTTCCTCATCTTCAACCATTCCTCTGGCCCTTCCGCCTCAGCAGGCCCACAGATCCCATCTTCCCGGGCCCATCCTATCACTGCCCATCGATTGAGTCAGACACTTTAAAGTATAAACAACTTGATATATACTGCTTCATCCAAGTTGTCCACCTTGGCCACCACTATCACAGCTCAGTCGGTACCCCAGCCAACACAGGACCAATAATCCATTGAGGATGCTTTGGAAGAAATTCTTGAGAATTAGAAGAAAATCCTCATTGCCTGGGATGCTTTGGCAAAGACAGTTGATTCGCATAGAAAGGCTCTCAAGGAGCTTGCTAAGGAGCACAAGAAGCTGCGAAAGACACGTGCCTCCAAGGAGTCTGTGAAGGATCTGGGAGCAGATGTTGAAAAGTTGAAGGCAGACTAGCTGCCTTTTGATTTATTATTTGAGGGCCCAGTTCCAGCAGCTGAGCCACAACCGGAGCAGTCACAACAACCTCTAAGGAGGAAGAGGACGATCACTAGAGCAGATGAAGCCATTATACAATTGGCTGACCCACCGGAGGCTTCATTTAGTCAGCCATAGGATGTACTAGATCCACAGCCCATCCATGTCCAGGCTCAGGTCCTAGCAGTTGAGCAGCAGGATACCGGGATCCAGTCTGAGGTTCCTAAGCATATAGAGGACCCAGGGACCACCCATGATCCTATGCAGACGAATAGGACTTATGGAGTCTTCTATATCCGTTTTCTCTATCTTTTTGGTGCTTATTTTGGACTAGTTGGCATTGAGGACAATGACAGCTTTTATTTGAGAGGGTGCGCCCTACATTTTTGGATGACTGTATATAGACTGATACATTTTATACTTTTCTAATTTTAATTTGGTCTGTATATAATTTTACATTTAGTTACCTTTATTGCACCTTTTATCTTTCCTTGTGTCTGTATATAAAGTTACATCATTGTATATATTTATCCCCGTTGTATATTCAAATTCCCTCTTGTATATATTCATTCGATTTTCACAAAAAAAAATTTGTTTTTAGCTTTATTATTTATCTTCGTAGCTTTTTGTTTCATTTTTGACATTTTCAATAAGCCTTAGATTTTCTTAATGCCACGGTTCTTTCCAAAGGTAGAGTAGTGTGAACCGGGTGGCTCTTCCAAATGATAGATGGCGTGACAATATTCCTAAGGGTTTGAGTCCATTTTTGTTTTTTGTTTTTACTAGTTTGTAGTTAAGGGTACCTCGAGCAAAGCTTAACTTAGGCCTAGCACATTTGTCTTTGATCACATGGTCAAAGACAAAACATTGTGTTTAAGATGGTGAAATTCATGACCTTAAGACTCTTGAGTTGACCGGGAATCATCAAATGGTTTTTCGGGACCATTGTGTGCTCAAATCGTATCTGAGGTCATTGTGGGCCCCCTAATCTATGTCTTTAGCAATCCCTTAGCTTTTGTGGTGAGTATTTGAATCGCAAGTCCAAGTCCTGAGCCATTGGTCTAGAACTTGCCCCGAATGTTTGTTGAGGCGAAATCCTAAGTGAATTTTGACATGAGATGTGATCATAGGCTCTCCTTGATCCAAATGATAGATTGAACAATTCCATAGCCTACCAGTGATAAGATCCCTAGTCAACCCTTTGGAGCCTTAGATCTTTTTCTTTCAAGAACCATGATACAATCCTATACCCGTTCTAAAAGATAATCTCTCTTGGAACCCAAATCTTTCCTTTAGCATATGGAAAAACTATAAGTTTGGTGGGAGAGATGAGGATTGAAATAAAGTGGTAAAAAAGGCACAAAAGCGAATAAAAGGAAAGGCAATGAAACAGAAAGAAAAGCAGAAAGACAAAAAAAAAGTTCAATGTGAAAAAGAATGAAAAGGGACTCAAGAAAAGAAATGAAAAGGAAAGAAAGGAGTGGAAAGTTGAAAAGGAGAAAAGGTTTGAATTGCATAAGAAAGAGTGACAATGTGTCTTTCTAACCCCTTAGAAAGAGGTAAAGTAACTCAAAGGGGCGAGTGAATTGTGCCAAATGAATCAAAAGAAGTGCTTAAGGCAAGATGGAACCTACTTGAACAAAAACATACCCTACCCTGAACAAAAAGCCTTCACAATGACTCCTCAAAATCCTTATATGATCTTGAGTCGAATGAAGCTTACATTAGTGGATACTCATACAAGGGGCAAGCATATGGTACTTAGAGCCGGACTTGTGACCTTTCCTTGAGAGAGAGGAGTGAATTCCTATAACCTCGTTTTGCGTGCCAACATTCTAAAGGTGAGGTTTGCTTAGGGAGAGTTGAGGATATGTGAGTTTGGGTTCCACAATGACCAAAGTTACTGAAAGAGTTCTTTGATGAAATGAGTCAACTCTTGATGCTCTTGTGTCACACTTGATCCATCGTTTTTCAAAAGTAAATGTTGTTAATGATGCATTCGTATTGAGGGCAACTGTTATTCTCAATTGATGATTGTTGAGGTTACTTTAGGATAGCTGAAAATTCTTGGATTTTTCCTTAAGAGGTGGGTTTGATTTTGTTTGCTTGAGGACAAGCAAAAGCTTAAGTTTAGGGAAGTTGATAACTAGGGATTTTGATCATAAATTCATACAAAATAGTCCCAAAAGGCTCATAAGTTCTACTTGATTGCATGTTTGACCGAAAAAGTAATGAGATGTCATAGATCGACTCAAAAGAAGTGAAACTTACACAAGTACCAAAGACAAGGCAAACTCATGACAAACAGGCCTAGTGCGGCCGCACTACACTTTGTGTGGTCCGAAATAGGGAGATTCAGAGAACTGGCAAATCAAGTGTTAAAGCAGTATGGCCGCATTGGAGATTTTGCGGTCCGCACTAAAGATTCCGCGGCCGCACTACCATTCTATGCGGTCCGCGGAAGCCAACTTCAAAGAGATGTCCAAATTCAATCATCAAGCCTATGTGGTCCGCGTTCGACTCTGTGCGGACTGCGCTAGCTGCCTCCGTGGCCGTGGTCTATTCTGCACGGTTCATAGAGACTAAGTTTAGTGAAGTGAATTTAAAGAGTCAAAAGCCTAGTGCGGTTGCAGTTCATTTTGTGCAGCCCGCACTAACCCCGCAGGGACATTTTGTTAATTTTTTGCACTTTTTCTTAGTTTTAATCGGTGAAACTTTGTATTTACATTAGTAATTAATTAATATGTCTTTCTCTTCATCTATTTCAACGTTTTTATCTTCAAGCATGAGTAGCTAGACCCATTGGCTAAGGTTGTGGGTCAACCCAAGTATGGGTAATTAATGGGTGTTGTGATATAGGGCAAGATTGGCTATGGGTGTCTGTTATTTGAGTCAATTTTATGGTTTAATTTATGAATTAGTAGTTGCAAACACTGGTTTATGCTAAGTTGACTTGGCTATTCTTGAGAAACAAAGCCTAAGTCTCCAAAATAGACCCAACAATGAATTGGGATGGACTCAAGAGAATTGATAGTCCCAATTCAAGGGTTAAATCTCGAGAGAGTAATTACCCGACTTGAACCCTTGTTGCTTGAACAAATTTGCCTACCCATTTGGTCTTGAGAAAGTTAATTGGGAAAAATCACTCTCTCTACCGAGAGGTGTAAGAGTGCGTAAAATCATGCAATGGTTATAGCATATTTCCCCAATTATGTCAATCGAGCATTAGAAAAAATTACCCGTCAATTAGTCACCTAGGTGAAGAGTCACTACCCTAGTGCCCTATAATCCATTAGATATACCTTGTAGCAATTTAATCTTAGCATAATCTATTTTCAACATTAATTTGTAGTTTGATATTAGTAGTTTTATATAGAAAACATAAAAAATGATTGGAAGTGATATTTGGAACAAATACGCAATTCCAACCTAAATAGATACTCGGCTCCATTTCTTGCTCCCTGAGAAAATCAATCCGAACCCACGAATCGGGTAAAAGCTATTGCGACCCTCTTTTGCTACTTTATAGTAGTGTGGAGTAGGCAACGATCAACAAGCACTTATGTCCATTGGGGAATCTGATAAGGAATCAAAGGTAAGTGTGATTTATCTAAAAGACAAGATTTAGTTTTTGTCTAAAGAAAGTCAATTTGAGTTACTACTAGATTTCATTGATGAATCTGAGTTCATAAACAATGAAAAGGTACAGTTGTCTAAGGAATGTGTAATCTTGAAAGCTAAGCGCAAAAATTTAGAACTCAGAGCTAGTGAAAGTGATAGTAAAAATGTTGAGTTGAAGAACCAAGTTCTTGAACTTGACACCATTGTGCTAGAGCTTAGATCTAAAAATTTAAAACTAAAATTAGAAGCAGGTAAAAAGAAAGTTGATCACACACATCTCACCTCAAAAGAAAATCTAGGAAAAATGAAGGATGGGTTGTACAAAAGAGATGAGCAGATAAGAGTCCTAAAAGAAGATCTAAGCAAGGTTAAGCATGAACTAGAGAGGACTTATAAATGGAATAAGACCTCTGATGCACTTTCATGGCTACAAGAATACTATAGTAGCAATAAGAGAGGACTTGGCTACGGAACTCCTGCACCTAAGTGGGATCCCAAAAGCAAGTACATCACACTTTCTGAGAACAAAATCTGCACACACTATGGTAAGACTGGTCATTACAAAAGTGAGTGTACTATAAAAAAATAGGCTTGTCAAAAGAACAAAAGTTTTGTTCAAGGGAAAAATAGGTTTCCAGGATGGGCTAAAAAGAATTTAATTCACCTTTTTGCCTATAGAAAGGGACCCAAACTAGTTTGGGTTCCTACCACTAACTCCTGATTTCCTTTTACCGGTCCAAGTGAACGGGAGCAGCCAAATATAGTGCATGGATAGTAGTTGCTCAAAGCATATAACTGGAAGCAAGAACCAGTTCCTTTCACTTGAGGACCTAAAAGGAGGTAATGTATACTTTGTAAATGGTATGAAATGTGAGATCATTGGGGTTGGAAAGGTAGGTAAGACAGACTCACACTCCATTGAGAATGTCTACTTTGAGAATGTCTACTTGACAGATTGCTTGAAATATAGCCTAATCATTGTATCACAACTATGTGATAGAGGTAAATTAGTAGCCTTCACCTCTACTAAATGTTTTGTGATAAATTTTATCACGACAAGATTGTTTTGCAAGGAAAAAGAGTAAACAATATGTACATTGTAGATCTGTCCACTCTTTCAGAAAATGAACTCACTTACTTAAGAGTGTTAGACAATGATCCTCTCATTTGGCACAAAAGACTAAGACATGCAAGTCTAATTTAACTCAACAAATTAGTCTCCAAAGACCTGGTGATAGGACTGCCTAACATCAAGTTTAAGAAAGACAAAGTTTACGAGGCTTGTGTGATAGGTAAGCATGTAATATCCTCTTTTAAATGCAAGAAAGTGGTAAGCACGACTAGATCGATGGCACTGGTTCATATCGATCTCTATGGTCCAACGAGAACACTAAGCAGAGGTGGTAACAAATATGTGATGATTACTCTAGGTTTACTTGGAAATTATTTTTAACATCTAAAGATGGAGCATTTGACATTTTTATTTCTTTTGTTAGAAAAACTCAGAAACAACTAGATAATCAACTTGCATTAATTAGGTCTAATCATGGAACTAAATTTTAAAATGCAATGTTCGCTGAATTTTGTGATGTGCATGGCATAGATCATAATTTTTCTGCCCCTAAGACTCTACAACAAAATGGACTAGTTGAAAGAAAATGAAGATATGGCTAGGACTATGCTTCTTTTCAGTAAACTAGGCAGAAGCTGTAAACACTGCATGTTACATCATTAATAGGTTCATGACTAAACCTCTTATAGAGAAGATTCCCTACGAGTTACTTAAAGGGAGAAAACCAAAATATCCCATCTTATGGCATTTTGATGCAAGTGCTTTGTGCACAATAATGGAAAGGACTCCCTAGGCAAGTTTGATCCCAGAAGTGATGAGGGAGTATTCTTAGGATATTCTTCACATAGAAAAGCTTATAAAGTGTACAACAAAAGAACTATATGCGTAGAAGAAAGTTTACATGTGGTTTTTGATAAAACTAAAATTATTTCTGAGAGACAGGAACATGAAGATGAAGCTATTGAGTTGGTAAAAAGGATTAAATAAAATAACAGCCAAGCTGAAGCTGCACCAAAAGAAAGCACAGGTTCTTCCGTCTAGGGCAACCAGACAAGGGGAACTAAACAAAGAAGAACTGAATCTAATTCCTTCATGGAACATGTCCGTGATCTTGTTCCTCAGCAACAAAATATGGGAGAAACACCAAATGAAAATCAGTTGGTTGTGAAACATTACAAGTATCAAAGTTCTCATCCCATCAAGAGTGCCTTCCTAAATGGCTACTTAAAGGAAGAAGTGTTTGTCAAGCAACCTACAGGGTTAAAAAACAAGGAGTGTTCGGATCATGTATACAAACTAGACAAGGCACTTTATGGACTCAAACAGGCTCCTTAGAGCATGGTATGAACGACTATCCAAATTTCTACTTGAACATGGCTACAAGTGAGATAAAATTGATAGCACTCTATTCTTGAGTGAAAAAGGTAAGGATGTTCTAGTAGTACAAATATATGTTGATGACATAATTTTTGGGGCAACAATTGAAAAACTATTTAAGGAATTTGCTAAACTAATTGGGAGTGAATTTGAAATGAGTATGATGGGTGAGCCTAATTTCTTTGTAGGCTTACAAATTAAACAAAACTCAAATGGAACCATGATCCATCAGCAGAAATATGTAAAAGAGTTGCTCAAGAAGTTTAAAATGGATGAATCAAAGGAAATAGACACTCATATTGCAACATCCAAAAAATTGGACATCTATAAACCTGGTTCATATATTCATAAGAAGTTGTATAGGGGTATAATTGGTTCACTTTTGTATCTTAATGCTAGCAGACCAGACATTATTTTTAGTGTAGGGCTTTGTGCTCGATTTCAAGCAAATTCAAAGGAATCCCACTTGACTGCTATCAAGAAAATATCGAGATACTTGAAAGGCACTACTGGCCTTTGCCTTTGGTATCAAAAAGGTAGTAACTTTAACCTAGTAGGATATTCTGACACTGACTGCAGGTTTTCTTGTGGACAGGAAGAGCACCTCAGGTATGGCACACTTCATTGGTTCATGTCTTGTGTCATGGGTTACTAAAAAGCAAAATTCAGTGGCCTTATCTACTGTTGAAGCTGAGTATGTTGCTACTACTTCTTGTTGTGCTCAATTGTTGTGGATCAAATGGCAGTTGATAGATTTTGGTATTGAAGTTAGTTGCATCCCTAATTTTTGTGATAACACTAATGCTATTAGTATGACAAAGAACTTGGTTCATCATAAGAGAACTAAAAAAGAAACTGGTTAGGAAATCTGGAACATGTGTAAATATATAGATTAATCCTTGCTTAGTCTCATACTGTAAATAGTATACTCTTGTGCCATATGTTGATAGGACTTACTGATCTCTAATAAAAAATTTCTCTATTGTGGCAAATTGAGGCACGATCAAGAGGATTCTTAGTGAAGAACCTGATTCATCAATACTGGTTAATCTGAATAACGAGGTATGTTTTCTACACTCTGCCCAATTAGAAATATTAATATTTAATTCATGAGCAGGGTCCTACCTATGTTCAATAACTTCAAAAATCCTATTCTTTTAACTTTGAACCAGTTTCGTTTCAACTAGATCACTCCCTGTATTAAAATGCCTAGATTCTACTGAAGCTTAACTGCCCTTTCAACCTAAAATTTCACGGTGATTAGACTTCTATTTATCTACAAAAAGCTACCGTTATAGATTAATTACCCTCTTTCTTTAAAGTCCATCATCATCACCACTTCCACTCTCATAATTTTCAAAAACCATCACAAATATGTTGTCTTCTCTCTTCTAGAATTTTAAATCTTCCAATTCTAAGAGAATGACAAATCCTCAAGACAACTTAGGCACACCTCCTCCACCTACTCCCTCCGATTCATCCACTACTCCTCAACCCAGCACAACCCCTCAACCTAGGAGAAGGCGAGTAAAGATGCTTGCTTGAGAGACTGTGTCTACAGTGCGCTTTCCAAGAAATTAAATGTATAATTAAAGGCTAGGCAAGCCCAAGATTCCCAAAATTTTGATGATTCTTGCTAGGAAAGCCTAAGATTCCCAAAATTTTGATGATTCTTTCAAGTCTATAAGTAAGGGGGAAGTAACTGGGTCTTGTAATTCTGAGCATGTAACTTTTGTGCAAAATCCCTCTACTGAGGTAATTTCTGATCTAGCTAAAAACTTCAAAAATTAGTTTGTTTTGGTTGGGTCTATTGTCGATGTGGAAATGACTGAATTAAGAAGGAGAGGAGGTAAAAATAAAAGAGAAAAAGAAAAAAAGAGAGAGGGTGTGAGCATTGATGTAAGAGTAAAACGGAAAGAAGTGGCTGATTCTTCACCCACCTCTAAAATGGTTAAAATGGCTATATGTGGAGCTGAGCCAGAAAAGGTGGTAGAAAGTAGCAAGAAAATAGGGAGCAGTGGTTCAGGGGAATCCGGTAAAAGGCTGGTAAATCTTAGTACGCATATAGATGAACCTGGTTCATCTATTGAGGAGACCCTAGTAGATCTTCTAAAGAAGGTTGGTGCCAGTTATAACCCCAAGAAAAGGAGAACTCCAACACCAAAAACTCCTAGCACTACTAGAACCACCAAGAAAAGGAAGGCTACTTCTCCGACAACTACTGATATTCTTTTACTAAAAGGAAAGGCCACAAGATGTAAGTTGAAGCAGAGTGAGGAGGTGTTGCAGAAAGCTATAGAAGAAAGTAGGAAGAAAAGAATGGACAAAAGGAAAGCAAGGGTGGTAGAGCCTGTTAAGGTTGTTAATGTGGATGAGGTGGACCCGATCCATCAGGGTGATCATGTGACTGTGCATGTGGAGGTTCAGACCCCCAAGCCCAAGAAGACCAAGATTTTCTCAAAGAAGTCTTCATCTGTATCCAAGTTTGTTAAACCTTCTACTTTGGCTAAAAAGACAAGGTCTTCTATGAAAGCCAAGTAAGTTAAGATTACTGAGGAGGAATATTGGAGTGGTGAAGAAAATGATAAATCCTATAATGAACAAGATAAGCTGGCCAAGCTTGGCAAACGAACCATCTTAAAGGGTAGACTTTTGAAGACTTAGAGGAAGCAGAGATGGTTCTACTGGTTGACACGTTAAAGGTTCAGGGGTGGAAGGACATGGCCCTTCAGTTAGATGGCAGGCTAGCCAAAAATGAGATAATTGAGTTCACGGCCAATGCAGAGGTCAGGGACGGAAGAGTTACCAGCCAGGTAAAAGGGGTTCAAGTGTCTTTTGATGCAAAAGAGCTGGGTGAAATCCTTGGTATTTCTTCTGAAGGTTATCATGACTACACAAGGCAAAAATGGCAAAGTTTGGACTCCCTTCCTAGTGCCCTAGCCATTACTAGGAAGTTCTGAGATAGCACCGAAGTGAATGAGGCCAAGGTTGTGTCTAAGAGTTAAATATAACCATCCCACAAAGTACTGTTTGAATTCGTCAACAAGTGTGTATTGCCTAGGCAGGAAAGATAGCACATTTCCAACTACATGGACTTAGTTTTGATGGAGTGTTGGGAGAGTGGGCGGCAGATCAACTGGCTTGGGTTTATGATCAAGCTACTTGATCGGGTTATTAATGGTTCCAAGTCCCATGCCACTCCTTATGGATTCATTCTTACTACTGTTCTTACTCGTTGTAAGGTGCCACTGAAGAAGTGGGAGATGACTACAAGCAAAGACCATTTTGGAATTAATACTCTGATCGCTTGTGATTATGAGGTCACAGCCATTTCCAATGAACCTGGTTCATTTAAAATGACACCTATCAATGGCAAGGTCAGAGCTCTATTGTAAGAGAGTGGGGCAAAGGATGCTGAGATAGCAAGGCTGAAGACTCATTTGGCAGAGGTAGAATCTAAGAGAGATTCTCTCAAAACTAAGCTCACAAAGAAAAATGAGAAGAATGATGGAATTCTTCAAGACATGCTACACCTTCTCTAAGCCAAAACTCAACCCTCCAGTTCTTCCAAGCCTTAATTTCCTAAGCCATCATTTTATGAACCTTGCCTAGACATTTCAGTGACCCACATTAGGGATTTTCTTTTTGTTGATCATGTTTTAACTGTTTTTGTTTCTTTTTATGGATTGTGGCAGAATCATATTCTCTATCAATGAAGTTGTTGTTTTTGCTCTTGTTAACCGTTTCTCTTTACTTGATAGTTTGAATGTGTAGTTGATTACTGATGATTCATCCATAAATGCATTTGCAGTTACCCTAATAGCCATGAGTAATTTTTAAAATCAGGGAATCCCATTTTGTTTATGAAGCTTTTCGATGATGCCAAAAAGAGAAAAAGATATTATGCTTTATATTCTGAATAGTGATGTTTATAACCTAATGAACCTGGTCCTTGATGATAATTGAGAAAAATTTCTAACATTGCATTGATGTTGGGTTGAGTTCTGGCGGGGCCTAAGTGAATAAAAAGCACAGAGTTTGTTATCATAAAAAATGGAAAATTTGATGACCCAAGTAAATGTTAGTTTTGAAGACTGACAAAGGAACTCAGACATGAATCATGTCCATCCTAGTGAAGCACGGATACGGATAGACTTAAGTATGTGAGATGCACGTGAATGAGATAAACTTAACTTGAAAGAAAAAATATCTCCTGATTCTGATCGAAAAAATTACATATTGGATAAGGAGAAAGATTCCTTACTTAAAGAAAATACGGTTTAAGAAAGAGAAGGAGTTAGAGGTTGAGATCAACTAAAACTCTTCCACGAAGGAAGAGTAATATCACAATTCTAGCCAATCTCTATTTACTAACTCTATAAATACCAGTGTTATTCTCTTTTACAGTTAACGCACATAAGCAGAAGTTAAACATGAATTAAAAACAAAATAACAAGACAATTTTGCAAGCAGTTTGTTTGTGATTCAAGTTCGAACTGCGCTACAAGTACAGCTTCCTCTTTATCATCAGCAGCTGCTACCGACTCCCCAGTGGGCCCTGCTCATTTTTAAACCAAGTTCGGAGCCCCTTAGCAACATAAGGCGATAGATATTTTTCCAGTTCTATAGCTACAGATTTTTGTCAAATAGCTTACCTGCAATGAAAGAGTAGCCGTAGAATGTTATCGCGCTTTTCCCATGCTCTGTCGCAATTGTCTCCTTTCCGTTGCGGGGTTGAAGCTACTAAAGGTACCTGAACAAGATAAAAAATAAAGTGGACAAAGTGTTTCTAGAAAAAAGACTGAACCAAATTGATTCAAACCAAACCAACAAATTAAAAGTCACTTTCTTGGCTTTGGTCTTGTAAAATGAGAAGTTGAGAACCAACATTTCGAGTTTGGTTTTATTTGTGTATTAAAACCATAGAAAACGCAATTCTTCTATTACTAAAAGTTGCATATAATTGTTGGTTTCGTTTTCTACATGGAGAATGCATAGGAAAATCGCATAATTGATTAGCAAAATGTGTGTATATACGGCACATCAAATAGAATATGAATCCAGACTGCGATACATATAATGTCAGCCCTAGAGTTAAGGAAGAAACCCACGCCAAGAAAACACACAGGGAACAACTGAAATAGTCCAGTTTTAAGCTCAAATAGGAGCTACGATAGAAGGGGTTGATTAAGAGAGGAAAAGCACTTTTAATGGCTATTCCAATCTGTCCAGCAAATATATAAGAGGGGAATGACTCAGTGTTTCCTTTTTCTTGCATAAACTTTTTGTTGCACATCTCTTCAATTCTTGTTCCTTACTGTGATGACTCAAAACGATATCACTTGTTTTAGAAATAAATTTTATATTCCGAATCCTTAAAAACCTTTTTCTGTCCCATCTTGATTTGCGTGCATAGCCCGGGCACGCAGCCGGTAAGCCATTATGTGAAAATCTGTGAAAAATGATGAATTTTGCCTTTAAAATGAATTTTAGTTGACTTCGGTAATATTTTAGATAAACGGACCCGAACCCGTGATTTTACGGTCTGGACGGTCCGTAGGAAAATAATGGACATGGGCGTATGCCCGGAATAAATTCCGTGGTTCCAAGCCCGAAAAATAAATTTTTAAAGAAAATTATTTTCTGGAATATTTATGAGTGTTCTGAAATGAAATGTGTGAAAAATTTGATGGTATCGGGCCCGTATTTTGATTCCGGAGACCGGTACAGGTCTTATACATGGTTTAAGTTGAATCTGTGAAGTTTGTTAAGAAATGGACTTGAAATGACGTGAATAGGACCTTGTTTGAGTAAAATTGAAAAATTTGATGTTCTTAAGTGATTTTATGATTTTGATGCTAAATTCATAGTTGTTGATGTCATTACGGTGATTTGAATGCACAAGCAAGTCTATTTGATATTTTTAGGTTGGTGTGAATGTTTGGTTTGGAGCCCCGAGAGTTCGGGTGAGTTTTAGATAGGCCACGGAGTGAAATTTACACTTAGGGAGTTGTAGGTTTTTTAGCTGGTATGATCAGGACTGCAGGCTTCGCAAATGCGAGCCCGCAAATGCAAAGTTCCATCGCAAAATGCGAAGATGACCTTTGCTACCTTGAGTTGCAATGCAATGACTTTACCAAAAAAGCGACTTCGCAATGCGAAAGTCCCTTTGCAAATTCGAAGATGTCCTGAACTCCCCAATTGTCGCAAATGCGACGAGTTTCTCACAAAAGCGTGTTCGCAAATTCAAAATTTTGTCGCAAATACGGTAATATCAGACTTATGGATTCGCAATTGCGATACCTGCAACCTGTAAATTCATAACTTAGATGCATTTCAACCGATTTTCACACTCTTTCAAAACCAACACACTCTTGGGCCATTTTTCAAAGATAACTTCTCTTCCTAATCGATTGTATGTCATTTCTAACTCGTTTTCTTCAATCTTTAACATCTTTTCACATGATTTTAACTCAATCAAAGGTTTTTATGGGAAAAATTATGGGTTTTGGGTAGAATCTAGGTTTTTTAAATTTTGGGGATTTGGACCCCGATTTGAGGTCCGATTTAAAAATAAATTATATATTTAGATTTGTGGGGGGGAAATGGATAATCAGATTTTGGTTCGAATCTTGAGTTTAGACTATATGGGCCCGGGGGCGATTTTTGACTTTTTGGGAAAAACTTTAGAAAACTTATTTTCATGTATTAGAATTGATTCATTTTGCATTTATTGATGTAATTAAGTAACTTTGGCTAGATACGAGCGTGTTGGTAGTGGAATCAAGAGGTAAAGCAATAGTTTAAACTTGAATTGTGTTCGTAGAATCGAGGTAAGTGTTTGATCTAACCTTAGCTTGAGGGATTGGGAGTTGTGTCCTATTTGCTATTTGTTATTTGTTGAGTACGACGTATAGGCATGGTGACGAGTATCTATAAGTTAGTGTCAAGCATGCCTATGAGTCTTAAATTGAAATCGTTGTATTCTTAATAAGTACTATGAATACCTAAGTTGTTGATTTTTTGTGTAGGCCAAAAATTATGATTATTCTCGTGGAAGTTTCTTATGGTTGAGTATTAATGCTAGATGAGGTTTCTCTGTGAAGTTAAATGTTGGAATAAGTTTGGTTATAGTTGAATCCCTTGCCGGGACGTATTTACTTGTATAATCGATTGCCTTGCCAGGATAGTGTTGTTTCCTTATTGTTCCCTTGTCGGGACTCTTTTTGTGATTGGTGTTGAATTTTATATTTGGATGGGATTGCACACCGAAATAATATTATATTTGGATCGGGTTGTACGCTGCAATAATATTATATTTGGACAGGGTTGCACGCTGTAACAACATTATAATTGAATCGGGTTGTACGTCCCATCAGTGATAAATGAGATGGATTGGGTTGCACACTGCAACGGTATTTTTATGATTTGGATCGTGTTGCGCACAGCAACAGTAAATGATAAAAGTGGTTATTGATTGGTTATAGTTTCCTTATTCTTTCTGCGGCAAATTTTAGATTGTTCTTTATGCTTTTCTCTTATGTTACTATTGGTAAATGATATTCCCCCACAGCATGCCCCCTCCTATCCCTAATTGTACATTTTTGTTTTATTTATCGTTGTATATGATATAAATGCATCGGTCTATTTGATAGTCTGGTCCTAGCCTCGTCACAACTTCGCCAAATTTTGGCTACACACTTACAACACATGAGGTCGGTTGTGCTGATATTACACTCTGTACTATATATAGATCCCAAAGCAGCAGCATTCAGACCTTAGCTTGGGTGGCTGCCTCCAGTCCTGTCAGAGTTTCGGAGATAGTCCTGCAGGCATCCGCAGGCCTTGGCGTCTCCCTCTATTCCTTCATCCTGTTTCACTTACATATTTTAGAAATAGTGTATTATTTATTCTCAAACCTTGTTTGTAGTAATTCTAGATCGTTTGTAAGGCATGACACCAGTTCTGGGTAGACTTTGTTTAAGATGTTGTGTAGGTATTTATGCTCAAACGGTTTAATTATTTCTTCCGCTTGCTTAAAACTCTGTTGTTTATAAGATATTATTTCATAACTTTTAAAAGATTTTAAAACAGGAAAAAGATAAATTGTTCAAACAGTTGGCTTGCCTAGCTTTCATTAGTAGGCGCCATCATGACTCCCAAGAGTGGAAAATCTGGGTCGTGACAAGTTGGTATCAGAGCTTTAGGTTATATGGGTCTCACAATTCACAGACATGCTTGGTAGAGTTAGAGGAGTCGGTACGGAGACGTATGTATTTATCCCGGGGGATAAAGAGTTAGGAAAAAGCTTCACATTTATTCTTTCCTGTCGTGCGATTTGGTTTCTCAATGCTAATTGAGTTCTACTCTGTTCTTTCGTTGATGGCGAGAACACGCGATTCCTTATCCACTAATCAGCAGCCGATCCCCCAGTAGCGGCTCCCATGAGGGCTAGAGGGCGAGGGCGAGGCCGGGGCCGGGGCCGTGCTAGAGGCCGAGGTAGGGGCAGAGCTCAGCCCAAAGCAACAGCACCAGCGGCAGAGCCTCAGGTTGACTTTGATAAGGAGGTTCCGGCCCAAGCAGTTCTGGTGGGCCCAGCTCAGGTTCCAGATGGATTCATTGCTACCCTAATACTCTAGAATGCTTTGGTCTATTTAGTGGGCCTTACGGAGAGTGTCACTCGAGTAGGTTTGCTTCAAATAGCACCAGTCGTCTCACAGGCTGGAAGAGGAGCCCAGAATCCTGCTACTCGCACTCCAGAGTAGATGGCTCCCCAGTTTCGGACTCCAGCAGTTAAACCGGTTCGAGCAGTTCAGTTGGGTGCAGCAGCTTAAACTGGCAATGGAGCAGCTATGTCTGCCGATGCTTTGTGGATATTAAACAGGTTCACCAAGCTCTTCACTACTACTTTTAGCGGTTTATCTTTTGAGGATCCCCATGATTATCTAGACAGCCGTCATGAGGTTCTCAAGAACATGGGGATAATGGTGACAAATTAGGTCGACTTTGCTACTTTTCACTTGTCTGGATCTGCCAAGACTTGGCGGAGAGATTATTGTTTGGCTAGACCAGCCGGATCGCCAGCTTTGACTTGGGAGCAATTGACTCAGCTATTTTTGGAGAAGTTTCTCCTGATCACTCAAAGAGAGATCTATCAGAGGCAGTCTGAGCATCTCCAGCAGAGTTTTATGACTGTCACTCAGTACGAGACCATATTCATTGACTTGGCCTGTCATGCTCTTATCATACTTCCCACCGAGAGAAAGAGGGTGAAGAGGTTCATTGAGGGACTCATTCAGCCTATTCGACTTCAGATGGCTAAGGAGATAGGGAGTGAGATTTTTTTTTTCAGGAGGTGGCCAATGTGGCCAAGAGAGATGAGATGGTTCTATCGCAGGGGGGCGGTCAGGGGTCTGACAAGAGGCCTCAGCATTTAGGCAGATTTAGTGGTGCCTTATCTGGAGTCAGGGATTCATAAAGTCGAGGTCATCCTCCTAGGCTTTTTCAGTCAGCACTTCAGGTTTCTCATGGCGCTTCAAGTGGTTGTGGCTCTCATATGCAATATTCTGATCAGCAGCCCTACAGTGCACCGCCAGCTCCTATCAGTGCACCGCCCTTCCGGAGTTTTCAGGGTGGCCATTCAGGTCGCCGGGGTCAGTCTCAGTTTCCTCAGCGGTAGCTCTCAAGTGTATCCTTTGAGTGCGGTGAGTATGGTCATATCTCGGGGGCTTTTTTGAGGTTAGTGGGTATTCAGTCGTAGCAGTAGGGTTCTCGTGCTATGGTTCAAGCGCCAGGTGTTCCACCGCCCGCTCCTCTAGCTAGGAGTTGGACTAGAGGTGCTAGAGGTGGAGGTGGATGTATTAGAGGTAGAGGTTAGGCAGCTAGAGGTGGAGGCCAGCCAGCAGCAAGCCATCCCGATGATGTAATTCAGGGTGGAAGGGCTCAGCCTCGATGTTATCCTCTTCCAGCTATACCAGAGGTTGAGGCTTCCGATGCAATTATCACAGGTACTGTTCTGGTTTGTAGTAGAGATGCTTCGGCTTTATTTGATCTAGGATCTACATATTCCCATGTGTCATCTTATTTGCACCACATCTGGTCATGCCTAGTGATTCTTTGAGTGCTTCTATATATGTGTCTACACCGATGGGTGATTCTATTATGGTAGATCATGTCCAATGTTCATGTATAGTCATGATGGGGGTCTTGAGACTCGTGTAGATATGTTATTTCTAGACATGGTTGATTTTGATGTAATATTGGGGATGGACTGGTTATTATCTTACCACGCTATCTTGGACTGTCATGCCAAGACTATGATGTTATACTTGCCGGGTTTACCTCGTTTGGAGTGTAAAGGGACTCTTGATCATTATACCCGTAGTGTTATCTCTTATATGAAGGCTTAAAGTATGGTCGAGAAGGGGTGTTTGGCCTATTTGGTATATGTTCGTGATTCTAGTCGCGAGGTTCCTTCTATTCATTTTGTGACTGTTGTTCGTGAGTTTCCTGAGGTATTTCCTTCAGACCTGCCGGGTATGCCACCTGACAGGGATATCGACTTCTGTATTGATTTAGCTCTGGGCACTCAGCCTATTTCTATTCCGTCATATCGTATGGCCCACTTGAGTTGAAAGAGTTGAAGGAGTTGCAAGACTTGCTTGAAAAAGGTTTCAGTAGACCTAGTGTTTCGCCTTGGGGTGCGCCGGTGTTGTTTATTAAGAAGAAGGACGGATCGATGAGAATGTGTATAGATTACCTGCAATTGAACACGGTACAATGAAGAATAAATATCCATTGCCAAGGATTGATGATTTTCTTGATCAGCTTCAAGGTGCCTAGTTATTTTCAAAGATTGACTTGAGATATGGCTACCATCAGTTGAGGATTTAGGGCATTTGATGCCCCTAAAATAGCTTTCCGCTCTTGGTCTGAGCATTATGAGTTCTTGTTAATGTCATTCGGGTTGACAAATGTCCCAACAGCTTTTATGGATTTGATGAACTGAGCATTCAGGCCTTACTTGGAGTCGTTTGTCATAGTCTTCATTGATGATATTTTGATCTACTCCCATAGCTGGGAGGAGCATGAACAGCATCTGAGAGTGGTTCTTCAGACTTTGAGGGATAGTTCGCCATATGCTAATTTTTTTAAGTATGAGTTGTGGTTGAATTTGGTTGCATTCCTGGGTCATGTTGTATCAGCAGAAGGTATTCAGGTTGATCCGAAAAAGATAGAGTCAGTCAAGAACTAGCCTAACGCATTAGCTATAAAGATCTAGTGTTTCTTATGTTTGGTAGGCTATCATCGTTAGTTTGTGGAGAGATTTCCATCTATGGGAGCTCCGATAACCAGGTTGACCCATAAGGGTGCCCAGTTCAGGTGGTCGGACGAGTGTGAGGCGAGTTTTCAGAAGCTCAAGATAGTTTGGCTACAACACCAGTGTTGGTTTTGCCCACAGCTTCAGGGCCTTACAAAGTTTATTGTAATGCATCTCGTATTGGACTTGGTGCGGTATTGATGCAGGATGGCAAGGTCATTGCATATGCTTCATAGCTGTTAAAGATTCATGAGAAGAACTATCCGATTCATGATTTGGAGTTATTAGCCATTGTTCACGCATTGAATATTTGGATGCATTATCTGTATGGCGTGGCATGTGAGGTGTTCATGGATCACAAGAGCTTGCAGTACTTGTTCAAGCAGAAGGAGCTAAATTTGAGGTAGAGAAGGTGGTTGGAGCTGTTGAAAGATTATGATACCACCATCTTACATATTCCGGGAGAGGCCAATGTAGTGGACGATGCTTTGAGTAGAAAGTCAGCCTGTTTGGGCAGTCTTTCTTATATGCCCGTCGGTGAGAGACCGCTTACTTTGAATGTTCAAGCTTTGGCCAATCAGTTCGTGAGGTTGGATGTTTCTAAGCCCAGTCGGGTATTAGCTTGCACAGTCACTCGTTCTTTTTTATTGTAGCATATCCGAGATCGGTAGTATGATGATCCTCATTTGTGTGTCCTTGGAGACACGGTGTAGCACGGAGGTGCCAAGCAGGTTACCTTAGGAGATGATGGAGTTTTGAGGCTGCAGGGTCGAGTTTGTTTGCCTAATGAGGATGGGATTTGAGAGTTGATTTTAGAGGAGGCCTATAGCTCCCGGTACTCTATTCATCCGGGTGTCAAAAAGATGTATCAGGATTTGCGACAGCATTATTTGTGGAGGAGAATGAAGAAGGACATTGTTGCACAGGTGGCTTGGTATTTCAATTGTCAGCAGGTTAATTACGAGCATCAGTGGCCTGGTGGTTTGTTCTAGAAGATTGATATTCCCGAGTGAAAGTGGGAGCGTATCACTATGGACTTCCTTCTTGGACTCCCACGGACTCAGAGGAAGTTTGATGCAGTGTGGGTTATTGTTGATAGGCTGACCAAGTTAGCACATTTCATTCCTGTGGCAGTTTCCTATTCTTTCGAGAGGTTAGCTGAGATCTATATCTGGGAGATTGTTTGTCTTCATGGTGTGCCCGTGTCTATCATTTTGGACCGAGATATGCAATTTATCTCACATTTCTATAGAGCAGTTTAGCGAGAGTTGGGTACACGGGTTGAGTTTAGCATAGGGTTTCATCCTTATACAGACGGGCAGTCCGAGCGGACCATTCAAATTTTGGAGGATATGCTCCAAGCATGTGTCATTAACTTTGGAGGCTCGTGGGATCAGATTTTTCCTTTAGTAGTGCTTTCCTACAAAAAAAACTACCATTCGAGTATAAAGATGGCTCCTTATGAGGCTTTATATTGTAGACGATGGCGGTTGCCGGCTAGATGGTTTAAGCTGGGAGAGGCTCGGTTGTTGGGTACGGATCTAGTGCAGGATGCCTTGGACAAGGTCGGGATCATTCAGGAGAGGCTTCGTACAGCTCAGTCCAGGCAAAAGAGTTATGCTGACCGTACGGTTCGTGATTTGGCTTTCATGGTGGGTGAGCTGGTATTACTTCTAGTGTTGCCTATGAAAGGGGTGATGAGATTTGGAAAGAAGGGCAAGCTTAGCCCTAGGTTTATTGTCCTGTTTGGGATTCTTGATCGAGTGGAAGAGGTGGCTTATTGACTTGCATTGCCGCCGAGCTTATCAGCCATGCATCCAATATTTCATGTGTCCATGCTTCGTAAGTTTTACGGAGATCCATCACATGTGTTAGATTTCAGCATTGTCCAGTTGGTTAAGATCGAAGAGTTTTCCTTCTATTCGTGTTCAGTGGAGAGGTCATCCCACTGAGGCATCGACCTAGGAGTCCGAGTTCGAGTCCGAGTCCGGTATGCGAAGCCGTTATCCCTATCTTTTTCCCAACTCAGGTACTTCCTACTTATGTCCGTCCGAGGACGAACAGTTGCTTAGAGATGGATAATGTGATAAACCAAAAGGCCATCACTTATTTTAGAAATAAGTTACATGTTCTATGTTCTGAGGCCTTAAAAACCACTTTATGCCCTACCTCAATTTTTGTGCACAGTCCGGGCGCGTAGCTGAAAAACCATTATGTGAAAATTTGTAAAAAATGGCTAATTTTGCCTTTAAAATAAATTTAAGTTGACTTCGGTCAATATTTTGGGTAAACGGACTCTGACTCACAATTTGACAGCCCCGGAGGGTTCGTAGAAAAATATGGAACTTGGGCGTATGCGCGAATCGAATTGCAAGGTCCTAAGCCCGAGAAATAAAATTTTAAAGAAAATTATTTTTTGGAATATTTATGAGTTTTTTGAAATGAAATGTGTAAAAAATTTGATGTATCGGGCCCGTATTTTAGTTCCAGAGCCCAGTAAAAGTCTTATACATGGTTTAAGTTGAGTCTGTGAAGTTTGGTAAAAAACTGACTTGAAAGGACGTGAATCGGACCTTATTTGAGAAAAATGAAAATTTTGATGCTCTTAAGTGATTTCATGATTTTGATGCTAAATTCATAGTTGTTGATGTTATTATGGTGCTTTGAATGCATGAGCAAGTTCGTAAGATATTTTTAGGTTGGTGTACCTGTTTGGTTTGGAGACCCGAGGGCTCCGGTGAGTTTTGGATAGGCCACGGAGTGAAATTTGCACTTAGAAAATTACAGGTTTTTTAGCTGGAATGATCAGGTCTGCAGGCTTCGTGGCTCGCAAATAAAAAAGTTCCATCGCAAATGTGAAGATGATATGTGTTGCCTTGAGTCGCAAATGCGACGACTTTGTCGCAAAAGCGACTTTGCAAATGCGGAAGTCCCTTCGCAATTCTGAAGATGCCCTGAACTCCGTAATCATCGCAAATGCAACGAGTTTGTTGAAAAAGAGATTCACAAATGCGATAATAGCAGACTTTTATGTTATCAATTGCAAACCCTGGTCGTAATTGCGATACCCGCAACCTGTAAATACATAAATTAGAAGCATTTCAACCATTTTTCACACTCTTTCAAAACCAAAATACTTTTGGACGATTTTTCAAAGGCAACTTCTCTTCCTAATCGGTTGTAAATCTTTTCTAACTCGTCTTCTTCAATCTCTAAAATCTTTTCATATGATTTCAACTCAAAATCAAAAGTTTTTATGGGGGAAATTGATTGTTTCGGGTAGAACCTAGATTTTCAAATTTTAGGGATTTGGACCTCGATTTGAGGTCCGATTTAAAAACAAATTATATCTTTCAGTTCGTAGGGGAATAGGTAATCGGTTTTTAGTTCGAACCTCGAGTTTAGACCATGTGGGCCCGGGGTTAATTTTTGACTTTTTGGAAAAAACATTAGAAAACTTACTTTCATGCATTAGAATTGATTCATTTAGCATTTATTGATGTAATTAAGTAACTTTGGCTAGATACGAGCGAATTGGTGGTGGAATCAAGAGGTAAAGCGATAGTTGAGACTTGAATTGTGTTCGTGGCATCGAGGTAAGTGTTTGGTCTAACCTTAGCTTGAGGGATTAGGAGTTGTGTCCTATTTGCTATGTGATATTTATTAAGTACAACGTATAGGCATGGTGACGAGTATCTATACGTTAGTGTCAACCATGCCCGTGAGTCTTAAATTGAAATCGTTGTATTCTTAATAAGTACTACAAATGGCTATGTAGTTGATTTTTTGTGTCGGGCAAAAATTATGATTATTCTCGTGGAAGTTGCTTATGGTTGAGTATTGGTGCTAGATGAGCTTTCTTTATGAAGTTAAATGTTGGAACAAGTTTGGTTATAGCTGAATCCCTTGCCGGGACGTATTTACTTGTATAGTCGATTCCCTTGCCGGGTTAGTGTTATTTCCTTATCGTTCCCTTATCAGGACTCTTTTTGTAATTGGTGTTGAATTGTATATTTGAATTGGGTTGCACGCTGCAATAATGTTATATTTGGACTTGGTTGCTCATCACAACAATATTATATTTGGATCTGGTTGCATGCCGCAATAATATTATATTTGGACCGGGTTGCACGCTGCAATAACATTATAATTAGATCGGGTAGCACGCAGCAACAGTGATAAATGATATTGGTCGGGTTGTACGCCGCAACAGTATTTTTATGACTTTGATTGGGTTGCGCGTCGCAACAATAAATGAAAAAAGTGGTTACTGATTCGTTACAATTTTCTTATTCTTTCTGCCGCAAATTTTAGATTGTTCTTTATGCTTTTGTCCTGAGTTACTGTTGGTAAATGATATTCTCCAGCAACATGTCCCCCTTTGATCCTTAATTTTATATTTCTGTTTTATTTATCGCCATATATGATATAACTGCACAAGTTTATTTGGTAGTCTGGTTCTAGTCTCATCACTACTTTGCTCAGGATAGGCTAGACACTTACCAGCACATGGGGTCGGTCGTCCTGATACTACATTCTGCACCGTGTGCAGATCCCGATGCAGCAACATTCTGACCTTAGCTTGGGTGGCTACCTTCAGTCGAGTCGGAGATTCTACATTCTGCACTGTGTGCAGATCCCGGTGCAGCAACATTCGAACCTTAGCTTGGGTGGCTGCCTTCAGTCGAGTCGGAGATTCGAGGTAGTCCTGTAGGCGTCCGCAGGCCCTGGCGTCTCCCTCTATTCCTTCATCCTGTTTCATTTACATATTTCAGAAACAGTGTATTATTTATTCTCAGACCTTGTTTGTAGTAATTCTAGACCGTCTGTGAGGCACGACACCAGTTCTAGGTAGACTTTGTTTAAGATGTTGTGTTGGGTATTTACATTCAAATGATTTTATTGTTTCTTCCGCTTGTTTAAAACTTCGTTGTTTATAAGCTATTTTTTCATCATTGTTAAATGATTTTAAAACGGAAAAAAGATAAATTGTTCAAACAGTTGGCTTGCCTAGTTTTCATTAGTTGACACCATCATGACTTCTGAGGATGAAAAATCCAGATCGTGACACTTACAGATCTTTCTACCCAATTGTAATGCAGGTAAGTTGCTCAGCCGAGCAAAGGAATGATTAAAAGAAAAAGAATAAGCTAAAGCAGCTCCGTGTATAATAAAATTAATAAACATTTTAGCTGGACATAATTCTAGCTTGGGACACAACTTTCCTAGTGTTTTTTTGGCTATGCTAAAACCCCACCATCCCAACCCCTTGTCCAGGAGTTGGATAGTGGCCCTTTTCTCAGTTATGCTCCTTGGTGACTCGAACCCCCAAAATCTTATGATTAGAGGTGGAGGATCCTTTCAACTAGGCTATCCTGCTCATGCCAACATAATCGTCCCTTTTACTTGTCATTCTTAACGAAAAAAAGTTTAAAATGAAAAATAAAACTTACCACATTAGCTCCAGCATGTCCTTGCATCACCCTCCTCCAGCGATCACGAGAATCAAGTCCATCATCTTGAGGTTCAGATGTAAATAGGGAAATATCAATGAAACTGGACTGCAGGCATGGAGATTAATACCAAGCTAGCGTTTGGCCGTAGATCTCAAATTTATTTTAAAAAATCTGATTTGGGTGAAGTTTTATTTGAAGATGAAAATGTGTTTGGACATACGATTTCAAATCATATTTTCCAACTTTATTTTGAAAAAATATGTATATAGTCTCAAGTTTTGGAAATTTGGCCCAATAGCTGATTTTGGAATTTTAAATTTTTGATTTGGGATTTGACCAAAATATGAGCAAAATTTATGGCCAAACATAAGTTTTAAAAATAAATTTTAAATTTACTTTGCCAAAACTTATGACCAAACGGGCCCAAATACTTTCAAAAACTAGTTCATAGGACTACAAACTTCAAGAGTATCACCCTAAATCTATAAAAGTATCATTAGAAACTCGAAACTGAGAGAAAGCAATTCTCTTTTAATGTAGATGTATTAAGGACAGTGGCAATTTTTGAAGATCAACAAAAATCTGAGTCATGGTATGTATAACATACATGAGAGGAAGTTCAATTCGACTGTCTAACTTAATCACTTGTGTCAGGAATAAGCACAACTGCTAAATGCTGAGCTAAACAAGATTACTTGTCAAAGTGATCGGTTAATTCAAATTGATCTGGCAACTCCTTAGGACAGTAATCATTAACACTTAAACAATCATATACAACTTTTTACCTCATTCTAATACTCATTAGTTACCAACTCCTGTATAACATTTTAAACACATTAGCGCTAAATCCTGTTCTTTTTTTTAGCCACACTCCTAAGGATACTTATACTAAAGTATAATGATAATATATAACGGAAGAGTTAGACTCCCCCTCAAGAGATTCAAGAAAAAACAGTACTATTCGCTGAAATTACAATAACCAACACTGCATAAGTTTGATTCACTTCAATAACTTCAACTGGCATCATTTTCAGTCTGTTCACTTAAGTTCATATGTTTTAACCAAATCTGAACCTTTCTGACACACTCAGGCCAAACCAAATCTTTTTTTTCTCGAGGCCTGCTCATAACGAGATTTTAGTGGGTTGTTGTTGTTGTTGCCTGCTCATGCTGCCTCCATCCCTCCCCTCCAAAAAAATACAGTATGGGGTGTTTGGGATGGGGATAGCTGTTCAGGATTCAGGCATAGCTTCTCTCATATTTATCTTTAAACCCTGTTACACTTAAATATTTTACATTTTTACTACTCTTGTTAACTCGAAACACTCATTTGTGTGAGATTCTCTAATGAGGGAAGTGAGATAATTGGTATGCTTTTCCAATTATACAATTATAGTGTTATTTGTGGCTTGAATTATTTCCTTGTATTTTTAGGAAATCCATAGAACCTGTAGTTTTAGGAAAACTCATTGTCCTAATAGATATGGGAAATGAAGACTTATAGTCCTTGTTAAATTGAAAAACCTTTTTTATATATGTTTGAGACCTTTTGGGATCTATATAGGGGTTGTATTAGGGGATTTTATAGATTGTAGTGTGCTTTTCTTCTCATTCATAGTGGAAAACAATCTCTGCTTTTGCCCCGAGGATTAGGCTTAGCCGAACCTCGTTAAATCCTTGTGCTGATTTTTCTTCTCTATTTGCTTTGTGTGTGATTATGTGCTAGTTAACCCATGATATTCCGCAATAATTGGTATCAGAACAAGTTTCGGCATTGTACATATAATCCAAGGATAAGATGTCTTCATCGTCTTCAACAAAGTATGAAGTAGAGAAATTTGACTGAGGTTCTAGTTTCAGTCTATGGAAGATTATGATGAAATCGTCCCTGGTGTTACAAGGATTATGGAAAGAAGTTGATGTGGATTTTTCTGAAGATATGAAAAAGACAAAGAAAGAAGACTGAAGGAGAAGGCTTTGAGTGCGATCTTCATGAGTATTACAGACGGCGTACTTTGGGAAATTGCTGAAGAAACTTCTGCAATAACAACATGAAAGAAGCTGGAAGATCTCTATTCTAAGAAATCGCTGACAAACCGCCTCTACCTGAAAAAGAGATTATACAATCTCCGTATAAATGAAAGTACACCTGTTAAAACTCACCTTGATGAGATTAGTTTAATTATAATGGACTTGAAGAATTTGGTTATCAAAATTGAGAGTGAGGATCTGGCATTGATTGTGTTATGTTCTTTACCACTTTGTTCTGATACTTTTGCCGATACATTGCTATATGGTAAAGACAGCTTATCACTAGAAGATGTTAGTAATGCACTAAAATCTAAAGAGTTGAAAAGAGCTTTCCAGATACCAGAATTGAGCGAGAGGGTCTTGTGATTAGAGGAAGAACACAACAAAGGACATTAGTAGGAAAAAGTCAACCGCAAGATCAAAAGTCTAGAGCAAGGACGCAACACTGTTATGAGTGCGGGGAGCAAGTTATTTACAAAAGAGATTGTCCTAAGCTAACAGAGAAAAAAGGGAAGCAGAAAATAGATAATTCAGCAAATATTGTAGATACTAGCAATAATTCTGATGATAGTGACTATGCAGGGAAAGTTTGTACCGTGAGTTCTAGTCATCGGCAAAATTCTTGGGTTCTTGATTATGGTTCTACTTTCCACCTGTGTTCACACAAGAATTGGTTTGCAACTTACAAATAAATGAGTGGGACTGTCTATATGGGAGATGATAATCTATTACCAGTAGAAAGGGTTGGTAACATCAAATTGAGAATGTCTGATGGAATTATCAGAAACATTGAGTCTTGGCATGTTCCTCGGATAAAGAGAAATTTGATTTCTCTTTTGACTTTTGATGATCAAGGGTATAAATTTCACTTCGAGAATGGAATACCTAAAGTGTGTAAAGGCATCACGGTACTCATGAAGGGTAAACTATATTTTAAATTGTATCATCTTCAGGCCAGTGCAGTTGAAGGGGAAGCTGATGTAGCTTCTGGGAAAAGTGATCTGAATCAGTCTTGGTTGTGGCACTTGCAACTTGGCCATATGAGTGATAATAGATTGTCTTTATTGAGTAAGCAGAATTTGTTGAATGGGTAAAAAAAATCAGGTTTTGAATTTTTGTGAGCATTGTGTGTTTGGTAAACAGACAAGGATAAATTTCATCAAGAAGGTCGAGCACAAGACCAGAGACAAGTTAGATTATATACACTCTAACTTGTGGGGTCCAAGTAGAGTTCCCTCCAAGAGTGGTGCCAGGTATTTTATGACTTTGATTAATGACTACTCAAGGATGGTATTGGTGTATTTTCTGAAAATAAAAGATGAGGCATTTATTACATTTGTTAAATAGAAAACAGTGGTTGAGAGGCAGACGGAAAGAAAAGTTAACCATCTTTGCACTGATAATGGGTTGGAATTTTTAATTCTGAGTTCGATAATTTCTGTAGGAGGGAGGGCATAGTGTGACACTGCACTTGTGTCGGAACACCACAACAAAATAGTGTTGCATAACGTATGAATAGAATGCTTTGTGATAGGGCACGAAACATGCTTTCACACTTATGTGTTAGCAAAGATTTTTAGGTTGAAGCAATCAATACAGGTTGTTATTTGGTCAATAGATCTCCATCCACAGCTATTGAGTTCAAAATTCCTTTTGAGATATAGTCCGATTCGCCTGCTGATTATTCAAATTTAAGGACATTTGGTTGTCCTGCTTATGCTCATGTGAGGGATGGAAAACTTGAGCCGAGAGAAAAGAAGTGCATATTTCTAGGGTATGCAACTGGAGTGAAAGGTTATAGGTTGTGGTGCACAAATCAAAAGACTCCAGGTATAATTATTAGTAGGAATGTAACATTTAATGAATCTGCCTCACTGGACAGTCAGAGGGAGAAGGCAATAGCAGAAACAGATCGTGGTGTTAGTAACCACATAGAGCTAGAAATTGAATCTTCACTAGCTCAGCCCAGTAGTTCTAAAGTAGAGGAAGTGGAGGAGGTGCAATATATTGATCAAGACGATAATATTGATGCACCTGTATAACAACGACCATATAGCATTGCAACATGCAGAGAAAAGAGAGTGATCAACCGACCGCAAAGATTTGCAGACTTAGTTGATAGGAATCTTCTTGGATATACGAATCCTGTGGGATTTGCTTTGGTAGTTACAATGCGTTTGAGTGATATAGCTATCCAAAAGCTATTTAAGGTACAGAACCAAATCGACGAATTAGTGATATGACTGAAGAGATTAAGTCTCTTAACAAGTTTAGGTGTTGCCTCGACTTGATTGGCGTGTGCAGTACTCAATAGAGCCCTTACGAGGGCTGAAGTCAAGGTAGAGAGAAGTTGTTCCAATTGGTGAAGAGAATTCAAGACGAGGGGAAAGTTTTATTATTTGTGGCTTGAATTATTTCTTTGTATTTTTAGGAAACCCATAGTCCCTATAGGTTTAGGAAAACCCATTGTCCTAATAGATATGGGAAAGGAAAACCTATAGCCCTTGTCAAATTGGGAAACCTTTCTCATATATGTTTGGGACCTTTTGGGATCTATATATAGGGGTTGTATTTGGGGATTTTATATATTGTAGTGTGCTTTTCTTCTCATTCATAGAGAAAAATTCTCTCTGTTTTTTTCCCGAGGATTAGGCTTAGCCGAACCTCGTTAAATCATTGTGCTATTTTTTCTTCTCTATTTGCTTTATGTATGATTGTCTGCTAATCAATCCATGATATTCCACAACATCTAGTAAAGTTAAATGATGAATATTTTAAAAGCAAATGTGGTAGGTGTGTGTGGATTATTTATTTTCTTAGAAAGGATTCTCTTGTCATGAAAATTAAAAAAAAATGACATACTTATACACTATTGGAAACTTTATTACCCTTCCTAGTCAAGTTTCAATTTAATTACCTCCTATATAAAAATTTAGCAATTATATACACATTTTAAGAATTAAATGAGTATCTTTATATTAAGAATCACTTATTTCTCATTCTTTGTGATGATCCAAAAGGTCATCACGTGTTTTCTAAAATGAATTCTATGTTTTAGGCCTTAAAAACCTCTTTTAGCATTACCTTGATTTGTGTGCAGTCCAGGCATGCAGCCAGAAAGCTTATATGTGAAAATCTATGAAAAATAATGAATTTTGACTATAAAATGAATTAATTTAACTTCGGTCAACGTTTTAGGAAAATAGATACGGACTCATGATATAACGGTCCTGGAGGGACCGTAAGAAAATATGAGACTTGGGCGTATAACCAGAATCGAATTCCGAGGTCCCAAGCCCGAGAAATAATTTTTTGAAAGAAATTATTTTCTGAAAAATATAAAGGTTTTTGAAAGTAAAATATTATGTGAAACATGCGGTATCAAGCCCGTATTATGGTTTCGGAGTCCGGTACAGGTTCAATATGATTTATATCTGTAGTCGGTAAAGTTTGGTAAGAAACAAAATCCATTTTACATGATTCGGACCTTAAATGCAAAATTTGATGTTCAAGGAAGTTTTAAGAAATTTCATTAATCTTGAGGTTTAAATCGATGTTCATGATGTTATTTTGGTGATTTGATTACACGAATAAGTCTCTAAAATGTTTTTGAGGTTGTGTGTATATTTGGGTTGGAGGCCCGAGGCCTCGATGAGTTTTGGATAGGCCATAGAGTGTATTTTGGACTTGGAAACATTGCAGGTTTCAGCTGTTGTGCGCAGGTCTGCAGGCTTTGCAAATGCGAAGCCTGGCCTACAAGTGCGAGACCTGCATTGCAAATGCAAAAAAGGGACATGGCAGGCCTAATCGTAAATATGACCACTTGGCTCGCAAATGCGGAAGGCCTAGTCGTAAATGCGACGCCTGTTTCACAAATGTGGAACTCTCCTTGCCTTCAGCCCTCGTAAGGGCTCTATTGAGTACTGCACACATCAATCAAGTCTAGCACATGAGATATATGAAATGCGAGAGGGTGGCACGCCTGCTACGAGATATATGAAATGGGAGCAGGTGGCATGCCTTCGCGAGATATATGAAACGAGACCGAGTTGCACGCCTGCAATGAGATATGTGAAATAGGAGCAGGTTGCATGCCTGCAACAAGATGTGAAATGAAAGTGAATTATGCTTTTGTTTTCCTTATCCTTGTTAGTAGTTGGATTTTGGTTCCTTTATAATTCTCTTGATATTCTATTTTACCTATTATTTCACCGAAGCATGCTTTCCCCCTCCTATCTTTACTTGTTTATTTCTGCTTTACTTTCTGCTGTATATTATATAACTTGACAGGTTTATTTGGTAGTCTGGTCCTAGCCTCGTCGCTACTTCTCCGAGGTTAGGCTAAGCACTTACCAACACATGGGGTCGATTGTGCTGATACTACAATCTGCACTCTTTTGTATAGATCCCAGTGTTGTTGACTTTGGACCATAGATTGAGTGGCTACCTTCAATCCATGCAGAGATCCAAGGTAGACCTACAGGCATCCGCAGGCCCTGGCGTATCCTCTACCCTTTATTTCTTGTTTCATCTCTTTGATTCTAAGACAGTGTATCTTTTATTTTCAGACTATGTATTTAGCATTCTTAGATCTTTTGTGGTACTGTGACACCAGGTTTTGGGTGATTAAGGCTTTAGTAGTTTTAATAGTTACAGATTTTAGATATCGTATTATTTTCTTCCTCTTAATTTAAATTTTTGTTGTTTATACATTATCGCTTTATGTTTATTAAAAAGAAATAATTGGATAACGAAGTAATTAGTGTTAAAGGATTGGATTGCCTAGCTCACATTAGTAGGCGCCATCATGAATCCCAAGGCTAGGAAATCCGGGTCGTGACAAGTTGGTATAAGAGCTCTAGGTTACATGGGTCTCGCAGTTCACAGACAAGCTTAGTACAGTCTGAGAGATCAATATGGAGACGTCTATATTTATCCTCCAGAGGCTGCAGAGTTAGGAAAAAATTTCCCATCTTTTCTTTCTTGTCGTGTGGTTTGGTTTCTCAATGCTGATTTAATTTCTATTCTATTCTCTCGTAGATGCCGAGAACACGCGCTTTCTCATTCGTTGACCAACAACCCAAGCCCCCAGCAGCAGCTCTCACGAGGGGCAAAGGGTGAGGCCAAGGTAGGGGCAGAGCTCAGCCTAGAGCAGCAGCACCAACAGCGGAGCCTCAGGTTGATTTTGATGATGAGGTTCAGGCCCCAGCAGTTCTGGTGGGCATTGCTCAAGTCCCAAAGGGGTTTATTGTTACCCCAGTACTTTAGGATGCTCTGGTCTATCCAGTGTGCCTTATGGAAAGTGTCACCCTATCCGGTTTGGTTCCCATAGCACTAGCCGTCTCTCGGGCTGGAGGAGGAGAACAGACTCCTGCTACTAGCACTCCAAAGCAGGTAGCTCCCCAGTTTCAGACTCCAGTAGTTTAGCCAGTTGGAGCAGTTTAGCCGGGTGTGGTAGCTCAGGCCGGTGATAGAGCAGCTATGCTTGCCGATGCTTTGTAGAGGTTGGATAGGTTCACCAAGCTCTTCACTACTAGTCTCAGCATTGCATCTTATGAGGATCCCCAAGATTATCTAGATAGTTGTTATGGGGTTCTCAGGAACATGGGGATAGTTGAGAACAATGGGGTTAATTATGCTTCTTTTCGCTTGTCTGGATCCTCTAAGACTTGGTGGAGAGATTATTGCTTTGCTAGACCAGCCAGATCACCAGCTTGGACTTGGGAGCAGTTTACATAGCTATTTCTGGAGAAATTTCTCCCTATCACTTAGGGAGAGGACTATCGGAGGCAGTTTGAGCGTATCCAACACGGTTCTATGACCATTATCCAGTATGAGACCAAATTTATCGACTTGGCTCGTCATACTCTTATCGTACTTTCCACTGAGAGAAAGAGGGTGATGAGGTTCATTGAGGGACTTATTTGGCTGATTTGTCTCTAGATGTCTAGGGAGACAGGGAGTGATATTTCCTTCCAAGAGTTGGCCAATATGGCCCGGAGAGTTGAGATGGTTCTATCGCAGGGAGGTGGTCATGGGTCGGACAAGAGGCCCCGTCATTCAGGCCGATTCAGTGGTACGTCGTCTTGAGGTAGGGATTCATATGGTAGAGGCCATCCTACTAGGCCTTTTCAGTCGGCACTTCAGGTTTTTCATGGTGCTTCAGGTGGATGTGGTCCTCAAATGCAGCATTCTAATTAGCAGTCCTACAGTGCACCACCTGCTCATATCAGTACACTAACGCTTCAGAGTTTCCAGGTTCATCAGACCCAGCAACCGAGGCCTTGTTTTACTTGTGGCGTCACCAGGCACATTGCTAGGTATTGGCTCGAGCATCGAGTAACTCTCAGCATCAGGGTTCAGGTAGCTAGTGTTCCACAGCCCGCCCAACCAGCTAGAGGTGGGGGTAGAGGTGCTAGAGGTGTAGGTAGAGGTATTGAAGGTGGAGCTTAGGTCACTACAGGTCGAGGCTACCCAGAAACCGGCCATCCCAGAGATGTGGTTCAGGGTGGTGGGGCCCAGCATCGATGTTATGCTCTTCCAGCCAGGCCTGAGGCTGAGGCTTTCGATGCAGTTATTACATGTACTGTTTTGTGTTGTGGAAGAGATGCTTTAGTTTAATTTAATCCAGGGTCTATATACTCCTATTTGTGATCTTATTTTGCACCGTATCTGGTCATGCCTAGTGAGTCTCTGAATGCTCCTATTTATGTGTCTACACGATGGGTGATTTCATTATGGTAGATCGAGTCCATCGTTCATGTATAGTTGTGATTAGAGGTCTTGAGACTCGTGAGATTTGCTTTTTCTGAACATGGTCGATTTCGCTGTCATATTGGGGATGGACTGGTTATCACCTTACCACGCTATCTTGAACTATCATACCAAGACTATGACCTTAGCCTTATCAGATTTACTTCATTTGGAGTGGAGAGGGACTCTTGGCTATTCTACCCGTAGTGTTATCTCCTATGTGAAGCTTGGCGTATGGTTGAGAAGGGGTGTTTGGCCTATTTGGCCTATGTTCATAATTCTAGTGCTGAGGTTCTTTCTATTGAGTCTGTGCCCGTTGTTCGTGAGTTTCCTGAGGCATTCTCTTCAGACCTGCCGAGTATGCCACCCGAAAAGTATATTGATTTTTGCATTGATTTGGCTTCGGGAAATTAACCCATTTCTATCCCGCCGTATCGTATGGCCCCGCCTGAGATTAAAGAGTTAAATGAGCAGTTGCAAGACTTGCTTGAAAGGGTTTTATTAGACCTAGTGTGTCACCTTGGGGTGCATCGATGTTGTTCGTAAAGAAGAAGGACGGATCCATATGAATTTGTATAGATTACCGGCAGTTGAACAAGGTTACAATCAAGAATAAGTATCCGCTGCCAAGGATTAATGATTTGTTTGATCAGCTTCAGGGTACCAAGGTATTTTAAAAAATTGACTTGAGATCTGACTACTATCAGCTGAGGATTAGGGCATCTGATGTCCCTAAGATAGCTTTCCGCACTCGGACGGGCATTATGAGTTCTTGGTGATGTCATTGTTGTTGACAAATGCCCCAGAAACTTTTATGGATTTGATAAATCGAGTGTTCAGGCCTTACTTGGATTCATTCATGATAGTCTTCATTGATGATATTTTGATATATTCCTGCAGTTGGGAGGAGTACGAGCAACATCTTAGAGTGGTTCTTCAGACTTTAAGGGACAGTTAGTTGTACGCCAAGTTTTTGAAGTGTGAGTTCTGGTTGAGTTTAGTTGCATTCCTGGGTCATGTGGTATCAGCACAGGGTATTCACGCTGATCTGAAGAAGATTGAGGTAGTCAAGAACTGGCCAAGATCAGCATCAGCTACAAGATCCGGAGTTTCTTGGGTTTGGCAGGCTACTATTATCGATTTTTAGAGGGGTTTTTATCTATTGCAGCCCCGCTGACCAGGTTGACCTAGAAGCGTGCCCAGTTCAGATAGTCGGATGAGTTTGAGGCAAGCTTTCAGAAGCTCAAGCTAGCTTTGACTACGTCACCGGTGTTGGTTTTGCCCATAGGTTTAGGGCCATATACCATTTATTGTGATGCATCTCGTATTGGACTTGGTGCAGTATTGATGCAGGATGGCAATGTCATTGCCTATGCTTTGCAGCAATTGAAGATTCATGAGAAGAACTATTCGGTTCATGATTTGGAGTTAGTAGCCATTGTCCACACGTTGAAGATTTGGAGGCATTATCTGTATGGTGTGGCATATGAGGTGTTCACAGATCACAGAGTTTGCAGTATTTGTTTAAGCAAAAGGAGTTAAATTTGAGGCAGAGAAGGTGGTTCAGGCTATTGAAAGACTATAATATCACCATCTTATATCATTTGGGAAAGGCCAATGTGGTGGCCGATGCCCTGAGTAGGAACTCAAACAGTATGGGCAGTCTAGCTTATATTTTGGTAGGTGAGAGACCGCTTGCATTGGATGTCCAGGCTTTGGCCAATCAGTTTGTGAGGTAGGATATTTCTGAGCCCAGCTGTGTGTTAGCTCGCACAGTCGCTCGTCTTTATTATTGGAGCATATCCGAGATCTGCATTATGATGATCCACATTTGTGTGTCCTTAGAGACATGGTGCAGCACAGAGGTGCCAAGCAGATTACCTTAGGTGATGATGGAGTTTTGAGATTGCAGGGTCGAGTTTTTGTGCCTAATGTGGATGGTCATCCAGAGTTGATTTTAGAAGAGGCCCATAGCTCCCGGTACTCTATTCATCCGGGCATCACGAAGATGTATCATGATTTGCGGCAATATTATTGGCGGAGGAGAATGAAGAAGGATAACGTTGCATATGTGGCTCGGTGTTTGAATTGCCAGTAGGTCAAGTACGAGCATCAGAGGTCCGGTCGTTTATTTCATAAGATTGAGATACCTGAGTGGAAATGGCAACGTATCACTATAGATTTCGTTACTGGACTCCTACGGACTCAGAAGAAGTTCGATGTAGTGTGGGTCATTATATATAAGCTGACCAAGTCAGCGCACTTCATTCATGTGGCAGTCTCATATTCTTTCGAGAGGTTAGCTAAGATCTATCTCCGGGAGATTGTTTGTTTTCATGGTGTGCCCGTGTCTATCATTTTAGATCGAGGTACGCAGTTTACCTCCCATTTCTGGAAAGCAGTTCAGTGAGGGTTGGGCATACGGGTTGAGTTGAGCCCAACATTTCATCCTCAGACGGACGGGCAGTCCGAGCGGACTATTCAAATTTTGGAGAATATGCTCCGAGCTTGTTTCATTGATTTTTGAGGCTCGTGGGATCAATTTTTGCCATTAGCGGAGTTTTCCTACAAAAACAGCTACTAGTTGAGTATCCACATGGCTCCTTATGAGGCTTTCTATAGTAGGCGGTGTCATTTGTCGGTTGGATGGTTTGAGCCGGGAGAGGCTCGGTTGTTGGGTACAGATCTGGTTCAAGATGCCTTGGACAAGGTCAGGATTATTCAGGGTAGGCTTTATACAGCTCAGTTCAGGCAAAAGAGCTATACCGACCGAAAGGTTCGTGGTTTGTCATTCATGGTCGGTGATCGGGTATTACTTTGAGTTTCGTGTATAAAGGGCGTGATGTGATTTGGGAAGAAGGGCAAGCTTAGCCTTAGGTTCATTGGTGCGTTTGAGATTCTTGATCGAGTGGGAGAGATGGCTTATAGACTTGCCTTGCTACCGAGCTTATCAACCATGCATCTAGTATTTCATGTGTCCATGCGTCGAAGTATCACGTCGATCAATCCCACGTGTTAGATTTCAGCACTGTCCAGTTGGACAAGGACTTGTCTTATGGGCGTATGCCCAGAATCAAATTCCAAGGTCCCAAGCCCGAGAAATCAGTTTTTGAAAGAAATTATTTTCTAAAAAATATAAGGTTTTTGAAAGTGAAATGTTATGAGAAACCTATTCTATCGGGCCCGTATTTTGGTTCTGGAGTCCGTACAGGTTCAATATGATTTATTTGTGTTGTCGGTAAAGTTTTGTAAGAAACGGAATCCATTTGACGTGATTCGGACCTTAAATGCAAAATTTGATGTTTAAAGAAGTTTTGAGAAGTTTCATTGATCTTGAAGTTTAATTAGAAGTTCATGATGTTATTTTGGTAATTTGATTACAGGAATAAGTTCGTACGATATTTTTGAGGTTGCGTGTATATTTGGGTTGGAGCCCCGAGGGCTCGAGTGAGTTTTGGATAGGCCATAGAGTGTATTTTGGACTTCGAAACATTGCAGGTTTCAGCTGTTGTGCACAGGTCTATAGGCTTTGCAAATGCGAAGCCTGACTCACAAATGTGAGACCTCCATTGCAAATGCGAAAAAGGGACTTGGCAGGTCTGATCGCAAATGCGACCAATTGTCTCGCAAATGCAAAACTCTCCTTTGATGCCTGGGGTCGCAAATGCGGCCTAATCTTCGCATTTCCCGTCTCTCAATTACGAGACTCCCCTTGCAATTCCCAAAGTAGCAGAGGTCGGGGTTTTCATTATTGCGAACCCCTGTTTGCAATCCCACATCTGAGACCTGCAACTTTTATACTTAGATAAATTTTTAACCCATTTTCATATCCTTTCAAAACTTAAACACACTAAGGCAATTTTTCAAAGGCTTGTTCTTCTCCAAATCTATTATAAGTCGTTTTTAACTACTTTTCATCAATTCTTAACATCTTTTAACATAATTTCAACTTCAAATCAATGATTTTTATGGGAAAAATTGGGCGTTTTGGGTAGAACCTAGGTTTTTCAAAAATTAGAGATTTGGACCTCGATTTGAGGTCTAATTTCAAACAAAATTCTATATTTGGGTTCGTAAGGGAATGGGTAATCAGATTTTCATTCGAACTTCAGGTTTTGACCATGTGGGCCTGGGGCGATTTTTGACTTTTTGGGTAAAATTTTGGAAAACTCATTTTCATGCATTGGTGTTGATTCATTTAGCATTTATTGATATAATTAAGTAACTAGTGACTAGATACAAGTGAATTGGTGGTGGAATCAAGGGATAAAGCAATAATTGAGACGTGAATTGTGTTTGTGGTATCGAGGTAAGTGTTTGGTCAAATCTTAGCTTGAGGGATTAGGAGTCGTGTCTTATTTTCTACGTGTTAATTGTGGAGTACGATGTATAAGCATGGTGAGAAGTATCTATACATCAGTGTCAGGCATGCCTGTGAGTCTTGTATTATAATTGTTATGACTCTGTCGTGGATTATTGTGCCTCACGTGTTACTATCATCATGGTTCCCTTGCCGGAATATTGTTATATTGCTCTTCTTCCCTTGCCGAGATGTTGTTATATTGGTCTTGTTCCCTTGCCGGGGCGTTTGTTTTGATATTCTTGTTCCCTTGTCGGGATGTTGTTATATTACTCTTGTTCCCTTGTCGAGATTCTTTGTAGTTGTTGTTGAATTATAACTGGGATCGGGTAGCATGCCTGCCGGAGTGGTTTCCACGCCTACCACAAAATACATGAAATGGGAGCGGGTGGAACTCCTGCTACGAGATACATGAAATGGGAGCGGGTGGCACGCCTGCCACGAGATATATGAAATGGGAGCGAGTGGCACGCCCGCTACGAGATATATGAAATGAGAGGGGTGGCACGCCTGCCACGAGATATGTGAAATGGGAGTGGGTGGCACACCTGCCACGGGTATATGAAATGGTAGTGGGTTGCACGCCTACAACGAGATACATGAAATGGGAGCGGATTGCACACCTGCAACAAGATGTGAAATGAAAGTGAATTTTAATTTTGTTTTCCTTATCCTTATTACTAGTTGGATTTTGGTTCCTTTATAATTCTCTTGATATTCTGTTTTATATTTCCCCGAAGCATGCTTTCCACCTCCCATCTTTACTTATTTATTTCTGCTTTAGTTTTCGTTGTATATTATATAACTGCACAGGTTTATTTAGTAATCTAGTACGAGTTTCATCACCACTTTACCGAGGTTAAGCTAGGCACTTACCAGCATATGGGGTTAGTTGTGCTGATACAATATTCTGCACTCTTTTATGTAGATCCCAGTGATGTTGACTTTGGACCATAGATTGAATGGCTACCTACAGTCCCCGCGGAGATCCAAGGTAGACCTGCAGGCGTCCGTAGGCCCTGACGTCTCCTCTATCCTTTATTTCCTGTTTCATATCTTTGATTCTGAGAAAGTGTATCTTTTGATTTTCAGACTATGTATTTCGCACTCTTAGATCGTCTGTGACACTGTGACACCAGGTTTTGGGTGATTAAGGCTTAAGTAGTTGTAATAGATATAGATTTCAGATATCGTATTGTTTTCTTCTGCTTAATTTAAATTTCCGTTATTTATACATTATCGCTTTATGTTTGTTAAAAAGAAATAATTAGATAATGAAGTAATTAGTGTTAAAGGATTGCCTTGCCTAGTTCATATTAGTAGGCGCCATTACGACTCCCGGGGGTTAAAAATTCGGGTCGTGACATCCTTATTCTCCCTCCCTTATGCTCTCTCTCTCTTCCTCTCCTGCGCGCTCTCTCTCTACGTCTCTCTTTATCTCTCTCAATTCCTTATTCCAGTAATGTGGAGCAAAGGAAAAGAGAGCAGCAATTCCACCGTTGACAGTCACTAAAAAGCTTTGAATTCGAATTTGGATTTTCAAAAAATATTATTTATTTGAATTTGGCATTGTTGCAAACAATTGATAATTCTCTCTACGTCTCTCTCAATCTCTCAATCTCTAATTCCAGTAATGTAAAGTAAAGGAAAAGAGTGCAACAATTCCACCATTGACAACCATTAAAAAGAAGCTTTGAATTCGAATTTGGGTTTTTAAAAACCATTATTTGTTTGGACTGAGTGTTGTTTGCAAATAATTGCGAATATAGTTTGAAGTTTATATTTCATTTTTGAGGGTGTTTGGGTGAAGATTAGACTCGATTTTGGCTGAATTTCAGATTGAAACTTGAAGAGGTAGAAGAAAAAGAAAACATAACATACATTATACTTACGAAATTGTAGTAAAGTTGTAATAAAATTACATTATGTTGTTTATATATATTTTTTATTTAAATATAGTATGAAAGTTGAACAATATTTGTACAAAAATTAAATTTAAGTTGTATAATATTGTAGTTGTATATAATTGAGTAGAAATAATGTATGAAAATTGTAGCTAAGTTGTATAATATATAATTAGTTGTATTGAATTTGTTTTTATTATGTATAAATAAGATACAAAATATACAAAAGACATATTATATAAAATTTGTATATATTATACGATATTGTACTTTTATATAACTGGGTAGAAGTAATATATAAAAGTTATAAATAAGTTAAAAATAAGTTGTATAATAAATAATTAGTTGTAGATTGTTATAATCCAAAAATATGTTGAACTAGAATTGTTGATAATTTTCCCTCCGTTTTCTGTTCTATGATCAGCCCAAATGCTTCATACTTCGTTACGATATCTATTAAATTTAGTGAGTGTTCTGGATTGTCCTTATAATTTATGTCCAATTCTGTCTCAATAATAGGGGTGAAAATTATTTACCTTCTCCAACTTTGTGTTAAAAATTAAATTTCTCCCTCAACTTTGAATAATAATCATTCTCCCTCTTTATCCAACACAATATTTTTTTTGTCATTTGAATTTCCTATTTTCTCCTCAATTCAATATTTTTTTATTATATGATATTCTTTTATAATTTAACTATAACTTAAATTATGTAAAATTTAGTATAAATTGTAATTAGAGTTCATTAAAATATAAGTAAAACAAGTATATATATTTTGTTCGGTATGGGATTTGATTTGATCTTCTTAACTTTAACTGGTATTAAACCAAAAGTAATATCCGAAAACATAATGCCAAAGATCACATAAAAAAATAGCGTTGTTCTTTGAGCAATTTCATGATACTCGAGATCCGAGGGATTAGATCATTAGATTCTCTAAATCCTATATAATTTCAATTAGGAGAGAAGAGGGAGGGAGGAGAGAAAAAGAAAAAGGGTGTAAGTAAATCCTTTGATTGAAGACACAAGTAATGAATTTGGAATCTTTTAAGGTGTATAGTATATATTTTGTAAACAAAATTTATTTCGGCCAGGTAATTAACTAAACATAAAATTTAAAATAATAATATTTTCAATAGTGTATATGTATGTAAAAATCGCAATTAAAAATGTTCTTTTGTTCACATGCTTTGATTCCAAAAATTAGCACTCCGACAACTTTACTGAAGGAAATTTCTATTATTTTTAAATTTGCAAATTAGAATTGTAGAAATATGTTGGTTTTAATTACTTTACTTTATTTTTAGTAGCTAGTCTTAGGGTACACGCCTTGCGCGTGTTTCCTATATCAATAAAATGTACTATTTCAAAAAAAATTAATAACAAATGTGTTTGACCTTAAAAAAAATTTAAAAAATGTATAAGTTCTTAAAAATGGTGACGACTAAATATTTTATTTACCCGACTCAATGAAGAAAGAATTCTGCTTATAAAAATTCCTAGATGTCTTATTGTAGTTTCTGAAGACTTCTATAAAAATATCTTATAAAAGGATATTGTTATTTCTATGATCTAATACAAAAATAAATTAAAAAATAAATACTATTAGCAACAAATATTTCTCAATTAACATAAATTTTGAAAGAAATAAAATCTCTGCCATTTTGAAAATGAAGAGCTTGGTTATATGTTCATAGAAAAAATTGATAAGGGGAAACATAAAGTTTAAATGACTTATAATTTTTTGTACAGCAAATAATTTAATATAGAATATAAAGGGAGTTGTCTGTCACGACCCTAACCTCGTTCGTGATGGCACCACACATAGTGCTAGGCAGGCCCGACCAATTATCAATCACAACCCCTCTCTTATAGAGTTCCTTATCAATTAACAGAGTTTAAATACCAATTTAAAGTAAATAGGAGTCTGAAATAGTAGATAAGACATGTGGAAAATCATAATAACATCATTACATGGCTCACGATCCGGTGTCACAAGTCAAAAGCCTCTATTACAAGTCTTTAAACAGCCTAATATAGAGATAGTCTAAGAATACTTAAAGTAAAGAAGATAGAAGGAGAAATCGGGTCTGCGGACGCCATGCAACTACCTCGATGACTCCGGTAACTGATGAACAGCAGGAAAGCTCTCTCTATGGCTCGGGAACACCTGGATCTGCACACAAAGTGCAGGGAGTAATGTGAGTACTCTGACCCAGTGAGTAATAATCATAAATAGTGGCTGACAGTAAGAAAATACGTAAAGGCACTAATTAGTTCTATATCGAAGCAGTAAATTAACTCAAAGCAGCAAAATAGTAAAGAAGTCAAGTGAAATCTCTTTAGATCAGGTAAAACAGGTAGTTTATCAGGTATTTAACAAGTATAAATCCGTTCCTCGAACACAATAACCACATTTCTCACACAATAATAGAAATCGAAATAACCGCTGCGGCGTGCAGCCTGATCCGTACATCGCTATGGCACACAGCCCGATCCATATATATAGTCGAATGCGCTCACTGGGGTGTGCAGACTCCGGAGGGGCTCCTACAGCCCAAGCGTTATATTATTGCAGCGCGCAGCCCAATTCACACATACATTTGCTGCGGCGTGCAGCCTGATCCATATAAACATTTATTGCTGCGTGCAACCCGATCCATAATATATATAACATCCTTACTGTTGGGTTCTCAACCCCTCTCAGTCATTTTACTCGCAGTCTCTCTGGCACAATAATATAAAGTAGGGATCTCAGCCCACACATTTCCTTCATTTAGTATTAGCATTGATAAAATCGATTCACATTGATTAAACAAATAGAAACATGACCGAGGATATGATTTTTTTTAACAAGTAAGGTGAGGAAAATCAGTCATAATGCCCCTAAGGGTTCTACAAGTCCGCAGAAGGCCCCAAACATGGTAACTAGCCCAAATCATAATGATTGTAATTATACCTTAGTCAAAAATACGGTAAAATCATCAATCGGGACGGACCAAGTCACAATCTCCAATAGTAATGGACCCTATGCTCATCATACACCGTGTGTCTCACCTCAACATAGCACTACGTTATGCAAATCTGGGGTTTCAAACCTTCAGGACATTATTTACAATCATTGATCACCTCATAGCGGCCAAAGCTATAGTTCGCTATGCCCTTGCCTCTCAAATCGGCCTCCTTATGCGTCGAATCTGACCAAAACTAGAGCGAATACGTCACAATATGCTAAGGAACAAAGTCCAAGCGAAAATAATAAAAAAATATCAAAAATCTCGAAATTAGCAAAACCCGAGCCCTGGGCCCACTTCTCAAAACTCAAAAATATTCATATTAATGGATTCATTATCTCTCCATGAGTCTATACATATAAAGAACACCAAAATCGGAGTCCAAATGACCCCTCAAATCCCAACTTAAAATTCCATAATCTCAAGCCCTAGTTTTTCCATTTTTGGTTCAATTTCCATGAATTTCTAGGTTAATTTCACAATATAATCATATTTTTAGTTCATAGAACTTACTTCCAATCAATCCTCCTCGAATCCCTCTTCAATTACTCCCAAAGAGCTCTCAAAATACTCAACAATGTTGGAAAAATGACTTAAGCTCGCGGATGAAATGTTTAAAAACCTTTTGCCCAAGTCTGACACTTCCTTCTCCGCGAATGCAGTCAACCCCTCGCGTTCGCGAAGCACAAAATTATGTTGACCATTTTTCCTTCGACGTGATCGCGACCAAGGACTCGTGAACGTGATGCTTCACCCAGGCGACCCTTCGCGAACGTGATCCCCCTGCGCGAACGGCGAAGGCCAAAATCACACCTTGCTCCGGCTACTCTATGCAAATTCGGGAATTCCACCGCGTCCGCATAACGCACAGGCCTTACCCTTCACGAACGCGGGACCCACATCACGCACGCAAAGGCCAAATACCCAACATCATCAATTATTCCTTCGCGAATACGAGAGCCTTCTCGCGAACGCGAAGGCCTCGAATGCCTGCAACAGCTGGAACCAAAATTTGCAACTGTCCAAAAACCAAAGTGGTCCGATTGACCACCCGAAACTCACCCGAGGCCCCCGGGACCTCAACTAAAAGCACCAATACATCCTAAAACCTCATTCAAACTTGTTCCAATCATGAAAACACCTAAAACAACACCAAAACCATCAATTCTCATAGAATTCAAGCCTAAGTTTTCTAAAAACTTTCGAAATACGCTTTTGATAAAAAAATGCAACCAAACCATGTCTAAATTACCTGAAATTTTGCACGCACATCCCAAATCACATAACAATGCTACAACAACTCTCGGAATTCCATTCTGACCCTCAGATCAAAATCTCACCTATCAACCGAAAATCGCCAAAATACTAACTTTGACAATTCAAGCCTTATTCTACACCGGACCTCGAAAACTCCTTCTGATCACACTCCTAAGTCACAAATCACCATCCAAAGCTAACCAAACCATCGGAACTCACATCCGAGCACTCTAACTCATAAGTCAACATCTAGTTGACTTTTCCAACTTAAGCCTTCTTAAATAAAACTAAGTGTCTCATTTCTTACCAAATTCACTCCGAACTCAAGGCAATCAACTCGACTACATATAAACATGGATAGCGAAGCATAAAGAAGCAGAAATGGGAAAAATGGAGCGGTAACTCATGAGGCGACGGGTTGGGTCGTTATATCCTCCCCAACTTAAACAAATGCTCGTCCTCGAGCGAGTCAAAAAACATACCTAAAAACTCAAATAGGTGAGGATTTCTACTATGGTCTCTCAGGTAGCCTCCTCCATGGGTCGACCTCTCCATTACACCTTCACTGAAGCTATAACCTTCGACTACAACTTTCGAACCTGACGACCCAAAAGAGCCACTGGCTCCATATCAAAGGTCAAATCATCATCCAACTGAACCGTGCGGAAGTCTAAAACATGAGACGGATCCCCAACATACTTCCGGGGCATAGAAACATGAAATACGGGATGCACGCTCGACATGATGGGTGGAAAAGAAAGCATATAAGCCACCTCCCCAATCCTCCTAATATCTCAAAAGACACAATGAAACGCAGATCAACTTCTCTTTATTTCCAAATCTCATAACAACCTTCATGGCCTAAACCTTCATCAAGACCTTCTTACCAACCATTTAGGATACATCTCGAACCTTCCGGTCCGCATAACTCTTCTGACGCGACTGCACTGTGTGAAGCCTCTCCTGAATCACCTTCACCTTCTCTAAACATTGTCACACCTCTTTTTTACCGAATACTTTTATCCGGCTTTTACTACACCTCGGGAAGAGATATAGTAATAAAGGAGTTTTTCCAATTTAAGGACAATCAAAACGAGATTCGTTTTTTATTAAAAGATTCCGAGTAGCCACTTGAGAAATTTATGGTGTCCCAAGTCACCGGTTTGAATCCCGAATCGAGGAAGGGTTTGACTCTGTTCAACAGTCACGAACCAGAAATTCGGGTAAGGAATTCTGTTAATCCGGGAGAAGGTGTTAGGCACTCCCGAATTCTGTAGTTTTAGCACGGTCGCTCGACTGTCATATTTGGCTAAAATATTTGATTTTAATACATGTTATCCTATTTGTGCATTTTTTAGAATTAATTACCACTTTTGTTAAATTGTTTTTATTTAAGAAAAGTGAACGTCATTTAAGAACATGTTTTCGGATCACGTCACATGAAATGCACCCGGATCCTCGACACATTCTCATTCGACGTTTTTTGAATTTGGATTTGGGTTGCATGAAATGCACACCCGTATTAGGAAGGTAAGATTATTAAAAGTGCGCCTAAAGTGACTAAGGAGTTGTTTATCTTTTGGGAAGGCCGTGAAATTTGCTAAATGGCCTGTCCCGAGTCTCTAAGTATTTTTAATTAAGTAACTAATGAGGACCCCGCAATTATATTTTTTGATTTGGCAAGGCTCGTCTCATTTCATTATTAAAAGCCAATCCTAAAGAAATCTAAATTTTCTATTTTTTATTGTCTCTAAAGGATAATTAATTTATAATTATAATTTCGGGCCTCGAATTCAAGTCCGAATTCAAATAAAAGGGAAGACCCTTTTAGCTTGAACCCGCTACCTAATTCGAAACCCAATTTTATATCATGGCATTTTAAATTTGCGAAGGCCATGAAATTCGCTAAATGGCACGCCTCGATTTCTAAAAATAAAATTAATCATCTGAGGACCATGGGGCATTTCGTGAAAAAGGCACACCTCAAATTTTCTATAAGAGCTAACTAGTTTTGTGAGGACCACAGGAAGTATAGAATTACATGTTGCCTTAGATACCGAAAAATGTTTCTTCACTTTGTAAAAGAAATACTAAACTTACAGTCTACAAATAGAAGAAACATTCAGTAATTCGTAACACTCAAATGGGCAAACGGGGTCGTAAATATTCTCCCATCTTTGTCAGAGCCAATTCCACAAACCCAACAGATATATTATAGTTCAGAGAGCCTTCAAAGAGGTCATTTTAATTAAGATCATATTCCTCTATGTGTTGACCTTTAAAGAAGAAGAGAACTAACTTGCACCAATAATTGTGCAAACAAAGTTGCTACCAAATTATTCCAGTTCTAAAAGTGAACCAAAAATTGTCTGCTCCCTAACGATAATCAAATATTTTACTACTACTGCTCACAAAAAGACGCAAATATCTCAAATGCGCTAAATCTGCTGACCAGTTCTTGGCTCATATATTACCAAACAATTGATTCGGCAGAATCTAAATTATCAACAACAAAAACTAACCATCTACAGCTTTCGTGTCACCAAATGAAAACAAATAGCTAAGCATTTAGTGCTCCACAAATGAATTGATGTCAGCCAAGGGTATTAATTTTTATAGCGAGGCATCTTCTAACAACTCGTCCGCAATTATTCGACTTCACAGACAGAGATACAAACAATTCCACACGTATTCTATTGCTTAAAATTGAGTCCAGACATCAAGTTATCTAGTATACAAAGTAAACGAGTTCTCTTCAACATACAATGCTTAAATTGCAAATCTGTCATTCATGGCAAGGAAATAAACAACATCCAGCGGTAGGTCAATTTACATGACAATTGGAATTTTTTTTTACTTATGTCTGGAAATTTGAACCCCAGTTGAAAACTTCTAATCCCAATACATTCAAACACTTAATTCTCATGCCTTTTCACATTAGATAGTGATACAAATCAGATTGACGGAGAGTTTGAATCACATTTTTTCATGAATAACAAAATTCAATTGCTTCCCAAATTCAATAAAGATTCAATCACGTACTCAAACAATGAGTCAACATTTCATAGAGAAAACATAAGAATTTATTCGTATTAGCCAAAATAAAAGACGAGTCCACAAGTAAATACCTGATTATGCAAGGACCAATTTAAAGGGCTGGATAAAGGTGAAATACAGAAAGTGGAGACTCAACAACCAGCGCAGTCCAAATTGGTAAGCAAGCAACTCATCTACAGCTTCTAACAACCCAAAACGAAAAGAAATCGAGCTTCGAAATCAATTCTTCTTCAAATCTCCATTAAAAATTCAAGTTTTCTTTCCATTTTTAGCTTCTGACTTTCCGATTTGGGATGCCATTTTCGAATCAAAAATACTGGTTTCTCGTTCTTGTTGAGGGAAACGATCTTCTCTATGTTCAGAAGAAGAAGGAATCGAGGACCAGGGGAGGGACCTGCGCCGTAGTTCTTCTCTGTTATTTTGTAGGAAGAAATGAAGGGTTTTCCTTGATTTTGAGAAATGAAAGGGAAGGAGAAGGAAGCTATTTTGTTGAATCCCCAAGGCAATGTCATTTTTTCTCCCTCTGAAGAAGCCGGGTCCAAGATCTGATTTGTGTGATGGGGTGGGGAGTAGTTTTAGGGGGAAAATATTTTGGGGAAGGTTTTGGGGGAAAAATATTTTAGGCTTTTCAAATGTATGACTAATTTGAATTTAAGACCAAGCCTTTTCACTTCCCTCTTCTTTTTGTTGTTCTTTTCTTTCTTTAATTAATTAAAAACCTAAATTAAATTCCTAATTAATTCAAATTGTAAAATTAAGCTAATTACCTAACTATGTAAAAATGATTATTTTTTTGTGATTTTTGATTAATAGCACAATTAACTCAATGTAATTAGTTCCTAAATGCAAATTAAACCTAAAGTGGCATGAAATTAAAATGTGACACTTTTTGTTATGGTTTTTCTATGATTTTAAAAATACCAAAAATGCATGAAATGCAACTAAATAAATAAAAACAACTAAAAATCAATTAAAATTATTTTGGTCTATTTTTAGGAGTTATTTTCATGTAGGGCAAAAATCACGTGCTCACAGCTGCCCCTCTTTGTTCGGGAACACGAAGAGTTTTCGTGCGAAAAAAAGTAAGCGGATACGAGCGATTTTTGCCCGTTTGAATACTCCGTGGGAAGCATTTTTAAAAGATTTGACCGCACCCTGCTTCAGAGGTTGCCTACATATCCTAGGCTAAACAGGAATCAGGTCAGTGTAGTTCGGGAGTGATGGAGTATCGAGGTTGAGAGTCGAGGTTCCGTCTAAGGCTCCGGTCCGCTGTCCTGTTATTACATCAAAATTGTGAAAGACTAACTAAGCCTATCAGCTACGAGTTACAAGATTCCTATCTATGAGTCTTCTGAAGCTTGATCTTGAGTCTTGGTTGATGCTTCATGCGGACCCTGATCTGAATCTTGATGTTTGTTAGCCGCAGGTGTTGATTCAATCTTCTTCAGCTTTTGGATCAAGACCGGACATGTAGTGCTCATGACTTCAACCACGTCTTGAGCAGTTTACATCTTTTCCTGCTTCTAAATTTTGGAGCTCACTTTTTGTTCTTTTTCTTCTTTTCTTTATTTTGGATTGAGAC
>MU680888.1:3971-40547 GCA_026770625.1 Nicotiana glauca | reverse complement strand
TACGGCCAACTCAATCCTTAGCAATGCCTTTTCCTTTCAAATTTGGCTCCAATTCAATCGTATCTATACACAATTGATTTAATATCATCAATACTACTCAACAAACTAGTTCAAAAGACTAAATATAATTTTTCCAACATTCTGCCCAAAATTGCAAAACCGACCCCGGGCCCGCTTGGTCAAAACACGAGGTTCGAACCAAAATAAATTTACCCATGACCTCACGAGTTCAAATATGTAATTTGTTTTAGAATCGGACCTCAAATTGAGGTCCAAATCCTCAATTTTAAGAAAACCTAGGTTCTACCCAAAAACCCCATTTTTACCCATGAAAATCTTGAATTTAGGATGAAAACATGATAAATGATGTTAAAGATTGAAGAAATTGAGTAAAAGTTGACTTACAACTGATTTGGAGGGGAGGGAGTTCGTAAAAAATCGCCAGAGGTGTTTGGGTTTTGAAAAATATAGAAATGAAGCTTCCAAATCGTGTAAGTGTGAAATATACAAGTGCAGGTATCGCAATTGCGAAGATGGGTTCGCAATTGCGAACCTAGCAGTCATGGGAATTGCGAGATAAATGTTCGCATTTGCAAACTGAGAAGAAGAAAGCGGACTTCGCATTTGCGATGCTTTTCTTCGCATTTGCGAACTCTGGGCTAAAGGGAGGTGTTCGCATTTGCGATGCTTTTCTTCGCATTTGCGAACTCTAGGATAAAGGGAGGTGTTCGCATTTGCGATGCTTTTCTTCGCATTTGCGAACTCTGGGCTAAAGGGAGGTGTTCGCATTTGCGATGATTTTCTTCGCATTTGCAAAGCCTGAGAGAATTGGGAAGGCATCGCATTTGCGATGTTTTCTTCGCATTTGCGAAGGCTGCTGCCCAGGGGGATTCTCGCAATTGCAAGGCTGGCTTCACAATTGCGAAGCCTGCATGTCAGGCATGACAGCAACTTCCAAACATGCAAAAATGAACTCATTGTCTATCCAAAACTCACCCGAGCCCTCGGGTCTCCAAACCAAATATGCACACTGACTCAAAAACATCATACGAACTTGCTCGCGCGATCAAATCGCCAAAATAACATCAAAATCAATGAATTGAGCCTTAAAACTCAAGAAATCTGTTAAAATTTCATAACTTCCAAATTTTCCAATTTAAGACCGAAACACGTCAAACGACGTCCGTTTTCAACCAAACTTTACAAGAAGAGCTTAACCAATATATATGACTTGTACCGGGCGTCGGAACTAAAATACGAGCCCGATACCATTACTTTTTGATCAAATTTCATTTTCATTTTCCTTAAACATTTTCAGAAAACAATTTAACAAAAAAATTCTTTTACTGGAGTTTTGGACCTCGGATTTCGATTCCGGGCATACGCCCGAGTTCCATATTTTTCTACGGATTTTTCGAGACTGTCAAATCACGGGTCCGGGTCCGTTTACCAAAAATGTTGACCAAAGTCAACTATATCAATATGAATATCAAAATTCTTCAAATTTTTCACATAATTCATATATTTCAACATAAAACATTTTTGGCTTCGCGATCGGACTATACACGCAAATCGAGGCAACTATAAATGAGGTTTTCAAGGTCTCAGAAGCTTGAAATGACTGAGCAAACAAGTGATGACCCTTTGGGTGATCACACTTTTCTAGAGTGGATAGAGGGCAAATGTTGGCACTAGACCCATTATCAATTAACACCCGAGTCACCGCGGAATCTTCGCACTTCACTGTGAGGTAAAGGGCTCTATTATGTTCAGTTCCTTCCAACGGCAACTCATCATCAAAAAATGTTACCATGTTAACCGCGAAAATTTTGTTTGCAATCTTCTCAAGATAATTCATAGTGATCTTGTCTGACACATGTGCTTCATTTAAAATCTTCATCAGCGCCCGACGATGTTCATCCAAATGGATCAATAGAGACAATAATGAGATCTGCGCCGGGGTTTTCCTCAATTGTTCCACGATTGAATAGTCTTGTGCTTTCATCTTTTTCAGAAACTCTTCAGCTTCTTCTTCAGTAACAGCCATTTTCACTGGTGCTAGATTGTCTTTAACTGTTTTGATCTTTCTCAATTCTTCAGGGGCAAAACACCTCCCTAATCAAGTCAGCCCATGAGTTTCGCATACTTTTTCTTTAACTTCTTTGCCCATGTACATCATAGTCACCCGGTCATAATTCCACGGAATAGCCTTTGCATTTACCACAGGCAACTGAGTCACCGGTTTAATGATAACTGGTTCTGTATGAGCGCCCTTTACAACCAACAAAGGCTTAACAACTGCTCCTGGTATTGTCACCTTAATAGGTTCTGGCTTCACTATCATCACTGGCTCACTGACTGCCTGTTCCACCGCGACCAATGCCTTCCGGCGATCAATTTCTCATCTGCTTTATTCTCACTTGCCTTAATCATCATTATAGTTTGCGACGACTTCTTATATTCTCCCCTCTCACTAACTCAATCATGAGAGTCTCATGATGAGTTGGTAATGGATTCTGCATGATATTGGGAGTTTCTGGAGCCTGTACTTCAATTCTCCTAGTATCAATAAGTTACTGAATGGCAGTTTTCAGATGCCAACATTTCTCCGTATCATGCCCTGGAGCTCCTGAGCAATACTCAAAAGTTACGGAATGGTCTAGGTTCCTCGGGGGAGGATTTGGTATTTTTGGCTCAATTGGGTTTAACATTCCAAGTTGCCTCAACCGATGAAACAGGCTAGTATAAGATTCTCCTAATGGAGTGAAAGTCTTCTTCTTTTGCAATCTGTTATTCTTGGCAGCAGGGTTTGGTCGAAAACCAGTTCCACTGGGATTTCTGTAGGTTCTAGGAGGTGGGTATGATAGGTGTTTTGGGGAGTGGGTGCACGCCAGGGTACCTGAGGTTGAGGATAAGTTTGGGCGTGGTGAACTGAGAAGTGAGGAACGGGAGGTGGATAGTAGTGTTGTGGTGGGCCATATTGTGTATGTGGGTAGGGTTGGTGATGTGGACGGGGTTGGTGATAATATGGTGAAGGACCCCTGGACCATGCCCTCGACTCCACCACGATAACTTCTTCCTTCTTCTTCTTTCCCAAAACCACTCCAGTGCCAGTCTGGATGGATTGGGTAGTCGCTTTTATTGCGGAGTAACTCATAATCTTGTTGAACTTCAAACCTTCTTCTACCATGCTTCCCATCTTTATGACTTCATTAAATGTTTTGCCCACTGCTGACACTAGGTGACCGTAATAGGTAGGCTCTAAAGCCTGCAAAAAATAGTCCACCATCTCACCCTCTTTCATAGGCGGATCAACCCTCGCGGCTTGCTCTCTCCACCGAAATCCATATTCTCTAAAACTTTCTCCGGGTTTCTTTTCAATCTTGGTCAAGGAGAGACGATCGGGGACAATCTCCAGATTATACTGAAAGTGGTTTGCAAAGGCTTGGGCTAAGTCATCCCATGTGTACCATCGGGTATGATCTTGCCTCGTATACTACTCTAAAGTCGATCCAATGAGACTTTGGATGAAGTATGCCATTAACAATTCATCTTTTCCTCCATCACCCCTTATTTTGCAAAACCCCCTCAAATGTCCTACGGGGTCACCATGTCCATCATAAAGATCAAACTTCGGTAATTTGAAACCCGCAGGCAATTGGACTTCAGGAAACAAGAACATGTCTTTATAAGCGACACTCACTTCTCCTCCTAGACCTTGCATGTTTCGGAACGATTGTTCCAAGCTTTTTATTTTGCGTATCATCTCCCCCTGCTCGGGGTTCTTAGGAGGCTTTTCTTCTTCAGCTGATATATCAATAAGAGGAGTATAAGAGTATGGTTTATGAGGTTTGAAAGTAGGCTCGGGCGGATAATAGTGGTTTTCCTGAGTGTGGAACAATGGCTCACTCGAAGATTTATGTAACATGGCGGGTGGAGGAGCCATGTACACAGGAGCAACTGGTGGTGGAGGACATGGAATTTGTTTTGGTGGTGGAGGTGGTGATGTTTGAGAAGTGGTTCCATAGTATGGCTGGTAAGTAGGGTAGGCTGGGGAAGAATTCACGGTGGGAGGATCTTGTGATTGAACTGGTGGCGGGACATAGGCAGGATTGGAAGGATAAACTGGCAGAGGATGTCCTTTCTCCCAGGCCTGGTAGATTTCGGCCATCTGTTGTTTCAGCTTATACATCTCCTCCTTTATAGCATTAACGTCTACCACTTCTTCTTCCCTAGCCGGGTCAAAAATAGTTGCTTCGATCTCTTGGTTGACCATTTTCGACATGTCTTTGGAGCGGGTGTTATATGGATGAGTTGCCAGAATGCCAGCTAGCTAAACCACCTGTCTGGACTCATCAGCAACAATAACGTCATTAGTGGTTAGGGCATTAACAAACAAATAACCGCACATTTGGAGCATGAATGCACCTAGGCAATTATCGGTTTCTAATATGAATTTGCTCGGCCGCGTGCGTCATCCCGGCTTTATTTATTCTCAATTGTAGCTTCTTTCTTTTATTCCTTTTCTTTGCTTTGCCTTTTATTCTTTTGTTGCGGCTTTTCCCTCTCTCTTTTTCTTTTCTTTCTTTTCTCTTTCGCCCTTTTTTATTTTTCCACTCTTCTTTTGGTTTTTATTCTTACTGCATTTTCGGTCAGATCCTATGAAAATTGCCTATATATCGCAACCGTGCCTGACTCATATCAAGTGGAGTTTTGCCAATTAACACAAAATTAAAAGCAAGAAAGTAGAAATACAATTTTTGGGAATTTTTAAATTTTCATTAATGACAACTAATTACATCAATACTAGGCTATTATTTTCATTTTTTAAAATAAAATAATAAAAAAATACAGACTCAATGCTTGACTTATTATTTTTTTAGGAGTACATCAAAGCTTCAAACCTTGGGGTCCGCGGGGCATCATTCGGTATCGCCGCGTGCCGGCTCGCAAGACCCCTTTGTAATTGCTCCAAATCATTCATAACTTGTCGGACAAATATCATCACTGATGTAGAATAAGTGGCATAACCCATCTTTTCACCATCCTGGCACCTTTTAACAACATAGCGTGCAATGGCCCGAATCCTTTCCCTAATTTGGTCCTTTTCCTGGAAAAGTCGGCTTATTTGTCGGGTTCGGGCTTCAAGTACTTGAGAATCGTGGAGGTGAAGATCTTGTAGTAAGTTTATCTCCTTTTGCATTTCAGCAATCATGTCATAACAACGATCCCTTTCAGCCTGAAAATCTTTGTCTAACCGGACCGCCTTTTCTCCCCGAGCATTCGCTTTTTTTCTCATGTTGGCAATGGTTCCTTCATAATCTCTTTTCAACTGTTGTACATACTGGGATTTTTCCTCAGCTTTCTTGGCCCAGTGTGCTCGAACTCTCGCCATGTTGCTTTCGGATTTTTCTAACTCTTCTTGGCAATTCGAGACTTGTTTTTTCAACCCCTTGATCAATCGTTCATCAGAAACACTTCTTTCTCGATTTCTAGCATCGATTTTCATTTGGTGAATCTGTGCCTTTAGAGCTTCATTTTCCTGGGCCAATTTCTTTTTCTCCCCTTCATCAGCCGCAATTTGCACACTTTTCTCAAATTGAAGGTCCCGCACTTGTTGCTCCAACGCCCCAATTTTGGCTCGATATTCTTTCTCCTTTGCTAACCAATCCCATTGGACTTGGGCTCCATCAGTAAAATGTTGTACATGGGGTCTCTTAGCGGGTCTCCCAGGAATTTGAAACCTTTTGTTGAACCATGTCAAATATTTGGGGTCCACTTCACCCCTTGCCCAATCCTCTATCATGGTGTCAGGTTGCAGATACCAACTTTCATTCCATATCTTCCTAATTCTTACTTCTGGGAAAGTAGCTTTGGGACCAAACTCAATAATTTGTTCACTCAAATCCTCATCATTATGCACTGTTTGGAACCTCCCGAATTGTTGCAGGACCCTGTAAGGCGCGTAAGGTTGTATGCTCCGAATACCCATTAGAAGAATATAGGGGACTTCTGCTGAAGTGTAGACAACTTCGGTAGCGGGAAGCCACCCATAAGCCCACTCAACCTTATCCGCATTTAAAGATCTCAAACATGATGACCAAGCTTCAAGACCTTCGGGAAATTTGATGCCTGTGACCCGGGTTTCAAACTCATTGATGCAACTAAGTCCAGTCAACCCAAAATTCATGTACCCTGTGCGGTGGTATAGATGCTCCTGAATCCACATTTGCAATAAGAGATTACACCCCTGAAAGAATTTCTCACCTTCCCGACACTTAGTTAAAGCCCGATATATCTCCGCTATGATCAAGGAAACCACTGTGCTAGTAGGTTTCTTCATAGCTACATCCACCATTCCTACTAGCCCGAGGTCTATATTTCCATCATTCCTTGGGCAAATCACAATTCCTAGAAAAGCCACCATAAACGCTAACCCTCGCTGAGCCTCCCATTTGTCTTTATTTCTAGCATGTGTCAGGCCGGTGTTAGGTTCCTCGAAGACCCTCGGGTTGCCATATCGATGATACAGAAAGTGTAAAGTACAACACCCTTCTGCTAGACATGGGTCTTGGACATCCCGACTAATATTCAACAAATCTAAGAACCTATGGAGTGTGACCGATCTTGGTGATAAAGGATATCTATTTCGCACGTTTCCATTAAGGCCTGTATACCCTGATATCTTTTTCCAATGTCGGTGTGAGCTCACAATCAGAGAATCTAAAAACATTTCGAGTTGGATCCCAGAACGACATCAATGCTTCAACAATATCCTTTCTCGGTTTTATGCTCAAAAGTCCCACAAGTCCTCCCAGAATTTTTACCACTGATTCTCTGCTTCCATCTCTGAGGTCATCCCACCACATATGGAGCTTAAGGGGTATCTCGCTCAGGACTGAAAAGTTTCGATGTCGTTTGAATTCATCCTGCACATTTTATTTAAAGGAATTTAATAATTAAAGGAAAAATGGCTATTTTTTGCAAAATTTTTGTTTAAGAAACTACACACTCGATGAAAAATACATCAAAATTTCATATCCTGGGGCCCGTTGGGCATCTCTCGGTATCGCCACAGGCTTTCGCAAGATTAAGAAGGTTTTAATGTCAATTGTGACTGGCCACGTAATGGCTTATTTGACAAAATGGCTATTTTTGTAAAAGTTGTTTAGATGACCAAACTTGATTTTGCGGATACGGCCTTTCAACACTTCCGAAAAAGAGATTTTGAAGCTATTTCCGCAAACTATTTTAAAAATAAATCAGGGTGGCTGTTCTTCCAAAAATGGCCTTCCGGCATCCTTTTGAGGGACATTTGGCAAGAATGGCATCACCTGACTTATTTATAACGAAAATTAAAATTTGACATTTTTTGGCTATTTTTGCAAAAGGGATGGTTGGACCCGGTGAGGGTTGCCTATGTATCTCACACGTGGTGAGAATCAAACCATCATAGTTCGGGCCGATTGTCCAAAATCAAAACTATTTTCGACCAACAATTTTCTTTCTATTTTTCAAATATTTTCTTTTCTTCTATATTTTTCATTTTTTCAAAAATCCGACAGCATTTCGTTACTATTTGGGTATTGGTTTTTCAATCAAATAGTACCCTCACTTAGCCCCAACACTGCTATTTTTCACAATTTTTCACTCATTGTATACGAACCGGTAAAAATGCAGAGCCGAGCAAATGCAAGTAGCACGTAAGATGCATCAGGATGGTCATTTCAATTCAGGTCACCTGTCCTAGACGGATCCAACCCCTGTGTTGAGTCCCCTAAGTCATATGCACGTGATGCAGATAAGCTCTCCTACTAGGGATCCGGCATGGAGTTAAGTTATTCTAGGTTCAAACCCTGAGTATTTGTTCTAGACTGTGTACCCGAGCGGACAACTCGAGTCGAGGAGGGGGCTACGTACCGGGGACCCGGGGGATCGTCCGGCTTAGTAACTTGTCCGACCTTTTTCTTATTTCAAGGTGTGACACTAACAGAATAGGGAGTCTCAACCAGTAAGCATATCCTCAGAGGTGAGAAGATAAGGGTTTCGGCACAGTTTATAGATACAGTGCAAATAATATCAAAGCGATAAAGCATTTAGCACAAGATGCACATGAGGCTCACAAGCGTCCTATTCAGGGATCCGACTTGAGTTTTTTTTATTCTAGGTTTTAAAACCTAGGTTTATTGGTCTAGACCTGGCATACCCGAGCGGACAACTCGGGCCGAGGGGGAGGCAGCATACCAGGGATACAGAAGCTCCGTCGGCTTTGCAACTTATCCAAACCTCGTTCTAAATTGGGAAAAAGACTCTAACAGAAGAGAAGCTACACGAAGTGCACCCTTCTCCATGATGTAGAAGATTCAGAAAGAGGGAGGGATTCGCGATAATTTATATACAATTCAACAAATATTAAAGCGGTAAAACATTTATCACATAAGGCATGGAACATGTAGCAAAATCAAATAAATCCAAATAAAACAATTTAACTGAGCTCGAATTCTTGAACCCTGAACCGAAATTTTGGGTTCTTTTTCCTCAGCAGAGTCGCCAGAGCTGTCACACCTCCTTTTTCAAAGCTTTACTACACCCAGGGAAGGGTATAATAAAAAACGAGTTTTTCCCCTTAAAAGACAATCGAAATAAGATTCATTTTTTAAGATTCAGAGTCGCCAGTTGGGAGATTTATGGTGTCCCAAGTCACCGGTTTGTATCCGAATCGAGGAAAAGGTTTGACTCTGTATTACAGTCGCGAACCAAAAATCCGGGTAAGGAATTCTATTAATCCGGGAGAAGGTTTTAGGCACTCCCGAGTTCCGTGGTTCTAGCATGGTCGCTCAACTGCTATATTTGGCTAAAATATTTGATTTTATTACATGTTACACCTTCAGTGTAATATTAAAGCTATTGGACCCCTTTTTGTCAATTATTATTTTAAGAAAGTGAACGTCGTTCAAGAATGTATTTTCAGATCACGTCACATGAAATGCACCCAGATCTTCGACACATTCTTATTCAACGTTTTCGGATTTGGATTTGGGTCGCATGAATTGCACACCTGTATTAGGAAGGTAAGATTATTTAAAGCGCGCCTAAAGCGACTAACGTATTGTTATCTTTTGGGAAGGCCGTGAAATTCGCTAAACGGCCCATCCCGAATACTAAGTATTTTAATTAAGTAATCAATGAGGGGCCCGCAATTGTGTATTTGATTTGGCGAGGCGAGGCTCATTTTATTATTAAAAGGCCATCCTAAAGTAAACTACAATTTTTCTATTATGTGTTATTTGTCTCTAAAGGTCATTTACCTCACGAATATAAACCCGGGCCTCGAATTCAAGTCCGAATTCAAACAAAAGGGAAGACCCTTTTAGCTTGAACCCGCTACCTAATTCAAAGCTCAATTTCATATTTATGAGTTGATTCTCCATATTCCTGAGTATTTTTTTTTAAGTATTATTATATTATGACCTTTGATTCTTATTCAAACTTCAGCAACATTTTTTGGGCCTTAACCCAGCCTAAAGAAGATGAATCGAAGTTCAGTCCATATTAAAATCTAATTCAACGTGGGCCTTGGCCCAGCCAAAGTTATATCACTTCACAACTTAGAGGTTAAGGTGCTCTGTTAAGGCCTCACATTTTGGGCCCAAGACCAGCCCAAATCAAACAAACTGATCAGGTCAAGTTTTGAAATTACAAAACTAATGTAATTTCGAATTGTTGCAATTATACTACTTCTAATTTCGACGAATTCGAACAATCTAATGCTCCTATTTCCGTTGATGGATCTCTAAATCTATTAATGTCGGAATATTGCAGCAAAATGTGAATTGGAGCAAATGTTCTGTTAATACAAACTATTCATCATTTAACCAAGCTAAATTAACATCAGAATTAATTACTGAAACGCGAACTTGAACATTTACCAATACCAGACAATTGAAATTTATCTATACAAAACGAATTAGTTAAAACTCATATCACATATAAAGATCTATCACATAACATTCTCAAAATTCTAGCCTAGTTATACGATTCTAGTTCTTAAAGGATTGAATTTGTATAATAGGCAACAATCCAGTTATACAATGTCAAAATAGATCTAAATCATTGAATATAAAATGTCAAAGCTATTGTAAACTAACACATATGTAATCGCCTACAGTACATCTCATGAAGAATATATTGTTCAATTTTAAAACTATCCCAAAATTCACGTGAATCGCAGCAAGTAGCAACATATAGAGTCCAGCTTATACATTCTGAATATTTATGTAGTTCCAAATAGAGCTAATCAAGCAACTATATATAAAACTATAAAGCTAACATAAAAGGAGTATTATCATATAAATCTGTTGAGCTTCTTAATGTCAACTTTCCAACTCACAATTACATTGACGAGATCTCAGAAATATGTACCTGAAATTAAAGTGAGATGGAGGAAAAGAGAAGGATCAATCAGCAGAAGTAAGCAGCAGCAACGAGCAATGACTAGCTATAGCTAATTCAACCTCAAATGACTCCAAATGCTTTAATACTTGAGCTCAAAACAGAGAAAATAAAGAAATCTGAACTGTTTCTGATCTCGGATCAATGGAACAGTATTTTTGTGGTTTTTCTATTGATTTTCCTGTTTTTGGATTTTCGGAAGATTCAACTCTCAAAATAAGAACTGAATTTGAAAGGAATTTTTAGAAGGGAAATTTTTTGAGGTTCTAAAACTTCTTTTACAAGTAAAGGGACTTCCTATTTATAGATATAATTGGAGGGAATTTCAGATTTTACTTTTTTACACATTAGTCCCTATTTATTTCTATTCTTACCCCCTATTTCTGACATATCTCACAAGTAAGTACACCTATTTAGCCAAAATCTACACTAGAATCTATTCTAGAAGGTTCTATACCCCTTATAATTCCTATACTACCCCTACCTCACATCCAAAACTACCAAATCAGATTAAAATACCCTTTTCCATTACCCAAACTACCCTTTAACTAGGCTGTAATTACTATTAGCCTATTTTATATACACAAAATGCCCCCACTTTACTCTAAGAATTACTGCCCTTGTTTACCCAATCCCAAACCCTGAATTATCTAATTTACTGCCCTCAATTCTTTTCTTCTCTTTTTTATTTTTTATTTAAGACTAATTATGGTTACTAATCTAAACAGCTATAACTAATTCATACTTGAAACCAATAATCTGAAATCAGAAAAGAAAAATCAGCAATAAGAAATTCCAAGCAAACTAAATTTTATTGACTAACACCAGCAAGAACAATTAACACTCTTAACCCATTACCAATGAATTAAGCTAATTTATTATTCAAGTTTAAATAACATAACTGTCCTAATCAGAAATTAAAAGACAATCAAACAAAGCAATTCAAATTACATGCAATTAAACCTAGTTAAACCGATGAATCATTTAATACCAAATTGAACCAGAATCAGAAAAAGAAAAGAAACAAAAGAATAGAAATAAAATGAACTAAATTTATCTAAAACATGTTTATAAAAGATCTTTATTAATTTTTATGAGAAGCAGAACTTACAGTTGCAAGAAAGCTCCAGCCGACCATTTTTGAGAGAATCTTTCAGGATTCTTGACACGTAACATCCCTAATCGTGTGTTTTCAAAAGAAAACACATGATTAGGGGTGCCAAGGTCCAAAATTTTTAAGATTTGAAATTAATGTTTTTGGCCAGAAGTTTTAAAATGAATATTTGAGGAATTCCAGGCAGATTAGAAGCAAATGGGTATGGGGGTTGGGTAGAGGAGGCTTTGACGAGCCTAGGGTGTTATCTTGGGGATATTTGGCATACTTTGAGTTTTGGCCGGAAAACATAAAATCAAGATTCGAAGTTTTCCGGTGATATTTGAAGGAAACTAATGGCAAGGTTGGAAAGAGGGGAACGAGGTGAGTTGGAGGTGTTATTTTGGTGATCGTTGGAGTAGGTATTGTTCGCCGGCGGTAGGGTTCCGGCGAAGGAAATGATGTTATTCGAGGACCTAGGATAAGATTCGAGGGAAAGTAACACCATATTTGTGATGAGGGAGAAAAGAGGGTCTGGTGGTGTATTTTTGGGAGATATTGGCTTAAGTCACGCTCGTCGGCGGTAGGGTTCTGACGAGGCACAGCGAGGGGCGGAGGAGAAGAGGTGTAAGGAAGAAGAATATGTTTTATTTTTAGGGTTAAGGGGATATTTTTCCGGACCATTATACTTAAACTTTAGGAGCTATTGAGAGCCGTTGGATCAGACGAATTAGACGGCTCAGATCAACTTGACACCAAATGGTGTAGTTTGGTTTATTAAAAAGGCCAAGCCGGTTCTAGGGTGATTGGGTTAGGCTGGTGCATGTGTGATTTTGGCTTGGCTTAATTTCAGCCCAAGATAGCTAAGCAGACCATTTCCTTTTATTTATTCCCTTTGTTTTCTTTTTGCATTGTATTTTATTTGCATTTTCTAAAAAAATGTAAAAATTAAGATAAAAATCTAATTACGCCATTTAACCCCTAAAATTATTAAAAATCATATTTAAAGATGAAACAATTATCAATTAAAATGGCCTAAGAACTATTTTTGTGATTTTATTTAAATTATTTTAACATAAATTAATACCTACTTAATACTAAAATGTGTAATTAAATTCCTAATAGAAATGCATATTTTTGTACTTTTAATATGGATTATCATGTAACTAATTACCACGAAATTCAACAAAATTCACAAAAATTGTAAAATCATTTTGTTTGAAACTTTTGGAATAATTTGCTTAGGGCAAAAATCACGTGCTCACAGGGGCCACAATCAATGAAAATCCCTCCACGAAGCGACGATAGTAACCTGCCAAGCCAAGGAAACTACGAATCTTTGTAGCTGAGGAGGGCATGGGCCAACTCTGTACGATCTCCACCTTCTTCGGATCCACCCCAATGCCCTCACTCGATACCATGTGGCCTAGGAATGCCACAGAACTCAATCACATTTTGAGAACTTTGCATATAACTTCTTCTCTCTTAAGGTCTGAAGCACGGTCCTCAAGTGCTGCTCATGATCTTCCCGACTCTGGGAATACACCAGAATATCATCAATAAAAATAATAACGAATGAGTCATGATATGGCTTGAATACACTGTGCATCAGGTGCATGAAAGATGCTGGGGCATTGGTCATCCCAAATGACATAACAAGGAACTCGTAATGACCATACCGAGTTCTGAAGGCAGTCTTCAGGATATCTAGCTCCCGAATTTCCAACTGATGGTACCCTGAGCACAAGTCAATTTTAGAAAACACCTGTGCGCCCTGAAGCTGGTCAAACAAATCATCAATACGAGGCAAATGATAATGGTTCTTTACTGTAACTTTGTTCAACTGGTGATAATCAATACACATACACATAGAACCATCCTTCTTCTTTCCGAAACCATCAGATTTTCATTCCGAGGCTGTCTTCATGCTGCTCTGATTACGGACCATTTTTCAACTCTTAAGCTCTCCTTTAGGGACTAAGTGTCCCAAAACACTCCGAATCCTAACACCGAACGTCCCGGCAAATCAAAATAGTAGAAATAAACTTAGGGGAAGCAGTTAGTGAGGGATCGGGGTGTAAATTCCAAAAATAACCGGCCCGGTCGTTACACTTAAATCTCAAAAACTATTAGAAAACAGTGAAAACAACCTTAACAGAGGCAGACTACTCACGCATCTTTTTTGATTTCATGCTTTCCTATATTCAACATGACTTTATTTGATGATATTGTTAAAGCCAAGTTGAATATAAATGTCTTGTTTGTGTCAAGTGGTGTCACTTTATTTTATTTATCCTTATATTTGTTTCTTGCTTTTAATTAAATATACATATTTAGTATAATTTTCTGACTCATATTTAGTGATCCTATCAATCCTTCTAAAATTACATTTAACATTGTAAGCCATATGCCAATGTCCATAGTCTGCCACGTCTACTTCAGCTGTATATCAGTTTTTTTTGTTTGATTATGTGGAAAGATTTTTCAATATGTTGATGCAGCAAGTTTACAATGAGAGTGACATGTAGAATCAGCAATTTGGCATGTGAATTCATTTGTTAGAATTGGTCATTTAGATCTTAGTCTAACTCTGCTAGTCTATTATTCATAATAGAGCGAGAATACAATATAATTAGTGACCTGAGTCCTATTTCACTCTACGGCTACTAGTTGACTTCCTATTTCCAAAAACCTTGGAGCTAGTATGCTCTCGTGTTAAAAATTATTGATAACAAATTCATCTGCTGTAGTTCTCTATTTCTTTTATGTTATGTTTGCTGTCTTATAGCCCTTTTGTTCATAAGAACCGTACTTGCGATTAGAGGATGGAGAGTATATCTGCAGGAAGAGTATGGGAGAACATAGAGGCCATGAGCTACATGGTTGATAGGTAATATGTTCCTCTAACTTGTCCCTGTATTTATTGAATGAGTTATCATGAAGAAGTAATGCTCTTTTAATCTGTCAAGTTTCAATTCGTTCTGTTATGTGAGTAAAATCTAGGCTGTCAAAGGAGGAATCATGATCTCACTTGGTACTTGATAAAGTTTGTATACACTTGATAATAAATTGATTGTCAAGTGTATATATGAAGCTAGGTTAATCCTTCATACAGTCTGTTACAAGAAGTTATCAAAAAATAAATAGTGTGGCAATGTTTTAGGGGCCTCGGAAAATTTGCTCGTGAAGAGAAACATGATGCCTATGTTGTTGCTGTATGTATTCAGTTGAATTCATCTGTCTTTTGTTGTACTTCTCCTAATGTGTTTCGTACATAGACTGAAAGTAGTAAACCTAAAATTAGGATTTGAGCTTTATTGTATTGCAGATGGTGCTTGAGAGATACTTTTCAGAGTCACTAATTTGCTAGTCTACTGATGAACTTTCAATGTCTCTCCTAACACTAAAGTAAGCATTCTTACTTCCCTTGCTTCATTATTAACTATATATTTGGTTAAAAATCTATATATACAGTAAAAATATAAGAATTCTTGGAGTAAATACAGTACTCATAATAATGTCAAAAAAAATTATGTGTCTGATATTCTTAAATCCTTTAAAAAACTTGACCTTTCATTTGTATTTGAATTGTTAACTATCATTTAAAGAGATAATAGTTTTATTTATCCTCTTTTGTAGGTGGAGAAAATGAAGAAAGGAAAGATCAAAGGAATGAAGATCATGCTTAAGAGAATTTTTGGATTGTTGCTGAAACTCTAAATGTTCTAGGAATCTTTTATTATCAAACATTTTGAAACTTCTTTAACTTTGTAAAACTTATGTACTTGGCTCTTAACTTTTGGATTATTAAACTCATGTACATGAGTTCTAATATTTTTTTTTACGGATATTACAACTTGAATTGTAAATGTTTATGCTTAGTTTTATTTTGTGATTTATATAAATTATTGTGTATTATAATTTAATGTAAATATTTATTTACTATGAGAGTATATTGTTGGTTCAATTAAACCGTTACAATAGCTTACCTCAACCATTGCTATAAGTAATAAAACTGTATCAATTAACCCTATAAACTGTTACAATATGACAGGTAATCGTTGCAGCAGGTAAACTAAATCATTACCATAGGTACTATAAACCATGCAATAGATAATGCACATTGTTGCATTAGAACCTTTTATATTGTTGTTACTGTAAATAAACCGTTGCAAAAGCGGTAAAAAATCATCGTAATATCCTAACTTAACCGTTGCAACAGAATAAATAACTGTTACATAAACATATATTGCAACGCTTTTGAACCGTTCTGGTTGATTGAAAATACTCGTCGCAGCAGAATGATAAATAACCGTTGTGATAGATTGCTAGAGGGCCGGTTTTCGAAACCGTTGCAGTAGAGCTATTGCAACGCGACCTAGTTAGACGGATGCAAAAACGTTGCAATAGACCTATGGCAACGGTTATCTTATGTACCGCAACGGTTTGCTCTGCGTTGCCATAGGTTTATTTTCCAATAGTGTGGCTTTAGCATCAATAATTGAGGCTTCTTCATGAATGGGGATTGAAGTGCCTTGAGAAGCCACTGGAATTAATGGTATGAAAGAAAGGGAAAACGACAAATGAAGAAGTTGGAAGAGACAACAATGGAGTTGCAAAAGAAATTTCAGAGAAGATGTTCGAGCAGAAGGTAGAAAAGACAGAGAAAAGGATCGGTCTTTATAGAAAAATTATCATGAACTTGGTAGCTGCAGAAGTGTCAGAACCCATTGAAGATCGCCACCTGCCCGAATCTTTAAATGAAAGTGACTGGATGTCTTTAGATTCAAAAACAGGGAGGATTGTGTGATAAATCCCGTCCAAAAACCCTTATAGAATACACCAAAGATGATGTTATTTCGAATATTTCTCAATAATTATGCGGAAAGTGGGAATTAATCTGTATTGATAAAATATAACTTTGACACGTGGCGAGTTTGCATGACAACACGATGTTGCTTATTATAAGCATCCATCTGGAGATGGAAGGAGTATCCCAGAGAAGCATTATGAGGACGGCCCCGGGGATCCATCAATGAATCTGTAACCAGGAAAGGTTCCGAGTTACATGACACGTATCTCCTTTGTTATATTCGGGGTTCACTCTTATCCACTATGCATGACCCATATCTCATTAGTAACGAGAATCTCGGCCACCAGCAACTGTTTAGAGTAATGTGTGAAAGTGGAACTAAGGATGTGAACGTTAGATTTAATCAATAAATGTCTCCTCCTCTCTCATTTGTAGTTCATTCTAATTCTGCTCTACTAGCTGGGTAATTGATCCTTAATATGCAACATTGTGACTCATAAATGGTCTCAATAAAGTTATTCTTTCTCTTATCTATTTGTGTTATTATTATCATTGACTTCTTATTTCATCTAGCGAATGGATTTATACAACTGATCTTTGATTTCAAATAAATTTTAGTGATCTCATTAAATAAAAATGTACCTGAAAATATTTTTGAGTTAAACATATCCGTTCAATACCTATCCACAACAATGAAATATTTCTTTCCTTCAATCTTGGCAACTCAAGGATGATAAGTACCTAAAAGAAGGACAATTGTTGTCAATATCATTTAGGTCCAGAAACACTAGTAGAAATTTGGGATTTGACTACCACAAAAAGCGACTAACGTTAGTCACTAATGGCCAAAAAGCAATCAAAAATGCCTGGTCGATATTAAGCTGGTCCCTTTATCTTAGGAACCAAAGTTGGTCGCTAATTAGCGACCAACTTTGATCTCTCAGGTAAAAGGAACAAATTTTCCGGGCAAAGCATATAGCGGCCAACTTTGGTCGCTCAAATATTTTAATATTATAAATTTGGCGACTAAAGTTGGTCTCCAGATGTAAATAACGTTTTATTTTTATTTATTGTTAATCATAGCAAGCGACCAACTTTGGTCGCTATATTAATAATTTTTATAATTTTTTATTTAAATTGGGGACCAAAATTGGTCGCCAAATGGCAAGAATTAATTTTTTTTTAACTATAAGCGACCAACGTTGGTCGCCAAATTACCAGAAATTATTTTTTTAAATAGAATAGCGACCAAGACTGATCGCTAGTGCCCAGAAAATTATTTTTTTAAAAGTGAAAAGCGACCAACTGGAGATCAAAGTTGGCCGCTTTTTTTGGTATATTATTGGCAGAAATTGCCTGTTTTGGCTGCTACACCACCTGCCAGCTTATACAAAATATCCTAATAAGGCATCTTATGCCAACAACAACAACAACAACAACACTAAAAATCAACAAAATATAAAGATCAATAGAACTAAAATATTAAGTTAACAAAACTAAGTTAACGTTTATTACAAGCTCATTCGAAAACTAGTTCTATTATCTAGTTCAAAGTATATAAAGTACTCAAGGAGTATTATTTCAGCATCCTCGTCCGAAAGTTGGATTGCCTCGGCCGACTCATTAGGTGGCTGACTGCGTATGAATTTCCCCACATCAGCCGTGAAGCGAACCTATAAGAAAAATTATATTGAATATTAATATTTCAAAATTTATATAAAATTTAATCATAATACTTAATGAAATGTTAAAAACTTACATGTATAGTCGAGGCTCGACCCTCGACCCACCTTTCTGAATCAGTCTATTTCTTCTTCCTTACAATACGAGTTTCATTGAATATCTCATCTTGCTTCATTAGCATCATAAAGCTGTCTGGTGGCTTTGGTGATTATCCTCGTGGTACTATTATTCGGGATGAACTTGGATACAGAGAATAACATGGATACAGTGGCTGACAGGGTGTGTCTTTTGATCAATTATTGTTCTCGTTAGCGACAATGATGATGAGAAGGCAATGACATGTGTTTCAAATAGTGATGGTGTATGCAGGAATTTTAACATTTCCTAAGTAGATAAAAGAAAGATTATAGAGGAATTCTCTACTTCATTTCCCCGGAAGAAAAGAAGTTTAATTGAGAGTGACAAGGGTGATGGTGATGGAATATTTTCCATTGGTCATGGCAGTTCCCATAAAATGGGGATCATAAGACTCTATGATGACAAAGATTATAGGATGTTTTGTTCTCAACTTTATTCCAAGTCTGATCCGTACAAGCTTAATGGGATATTGGTGATATATTCTTCGAATTCAGATAATGATTTGACTGACAAAAGTATGGAAATGCTAATCAAACGAATTAAAGCTAAAATGTTTTTCTTGTTATAGAAGGATGCTGAAAAACATTTTAGCTTTAATTCTTTTGATTAGCATTTTCGTACTTTTGGCAGTCAAATCAGTGTTTGAATCCGAAGAATATATCACCAATATCCCGTTAAGCTTGTACGGATCAGACTTGAAAGAAAGTTGAGAACAAAACTTCCTATAATCTTTGTCATCATAGAGTCTTATATTCTCCGCTTTATGGGAACTTCCATGACCAACGAAAAATATTCCATCACCATCAACCTTGTCACTCCCAATTAAACTCCTTTTCTCTTGGAAATTGAAGTATAAAATTTCTCTATTACCTCTTCTTTTATCGACTTAAGAAATGTTAAACTCCTACCTACACCATAACTATTTGAAACACATGTTCTAGCCTTCTCATCATCGTTGTCGCTAATGAGAAGAACAATTAAAGGCACACTCTGCCAGGTACTGTGTCTTAGTAATTCTTGGTGGAAGTTCCATTACATGTCTAATAAAGTCATCAACCCCTTCTACAAAATCCTCCCGCAATCTAAAATTCCAATATATAAACCAAAATTTTAATTCATATACTAAAGGTTCAACTCATATCCAAAAAAATTCAATTTATAATCTAAAATTCCAATTCATAAAGTTTCCAATTCATATCCTAAAGGTTCAATTCATATCCTAAAGGTTCAAGTCATATCCTAAAGGTTTAAGTCATTATGACGACCCGACCGGTCGTTTTGCCTTTTAGAACCTCGTTTCCCTAAATAAAGCCTTCCGTACTTGCTTTAACTAATTTACAACTTACGGGGGTGATTAGTTCCGGAATTAGAAGGGGTTTTGAGTAAAAATATGCCCATTTGTTTCTTTGAGATTTCTTAAAAAGACCAAGTTTGACTTCGGTCAACACTGTGGAAAAACGGACCCAGATTCATGATTTGGCAATTTCTGAGGCCTGTGAGAACATACAGGACCGAGGAGTATTTTCGGAATCAAATTCCGAGATCCCAAGCTCGAGTAATGAATTTTTATCTAAAATTATTTAATTGAAGTTTTAAAGAATTAAATAAACTAAGTAATCATTAACTCCCTAAGTATCCGGCTCGGATTTTGGTTTCAGAGCTTGGTATAGGTCTGTAATGTTGTTTAAGACTTCCCGTAAAATTTGGTGTCAATCCGAGTAGTTTAAGAGCGTTTTTACCCGTTAGAAGGAAATTAAGAACTTGGGGTTCTATAGATTGGGTGTGATTCCTAGATTTAACGTTGTTTTGAGTGATCTGAGGGGTCGAGTAGGTCCACCTCGTGATTTTAGACTTGTCGGTATGTTCAGGCGGGGCACGGGAGCCCCGAGCGTCAAATGATCGAGGCTCGAGTGAAGTTAAAAGTTGAAGAAAAGGCTGAAGGTTGCTGCTTCTATCATAACCGCATCTGCGGTTCTTGGACTGCAGATGCGGTTGAAATGTCGCAGAGCGAAAAGGGGCCAGGGCCAAGTAAACCGCAGAAGCGGCCCAGGGACCGCAGAAGCGGTTCTGCTTAAACGGCACCAGACCGCAGAAGCGGTCCAGTCCCTTTAGCCCAGAGCCGCAAATGCAGCCTCCCTTCCGTAGAAGCGGGACGGCAAGTGCGGTCCCCAAACCGCAGAAGCGGAAATCGCTGGGCAGTAAGCTCTTTGAATTCGAGTTCAAGGTCATTTATTGCACATACTACTCCACACTTGGGCGATTTTGGTTGTTCCAATGAGAGGGTTTCAACATATTATTGCAAGGTAAGTAATCTCCCTACATTATGAGTTAAATTTCATGAACATTAGGTATATAAAACACTAAAATTTAGTGAAAACCAAGGGTTAGAGCTAGACCTAGGATTTTAGCAAAACTAAGCTTTAAGCATGGAATTTTTAATGAAATGGACTAGAAATCATATATTATTTATCCTTAGGTTGTAGAGAACAATTTCCTTTGAAAAAATGTCGGAATCCGGGCGCGTGGGTCTGGGATCATAATTAAGGAAACTCGTGAAAAGGGTTGCAAAATGGCTTAGATAGCTAGAATTCAATCTTGTGAACTTATATTGACAAGTTCTTACTTCCTTTAACTAGTTTGTGATCGTTCGGCTCCAAATTGAGAGTTGGGATTGTTCCTGATATTGGAAGTGCGCTTCGGAGCGAGGTGAGTCTCCTTTCTAACCTTGTAAGAGGGAATTGTCCCCACAGGATTAATAATTGAGTAATATTTGCTATATGCGTGGGCTACGCACGCGCTAGGTGACGAGAGTCCGTGCGTAGCTACTACTATGTTAATTGTTCGGGTAGCTAAGACCCATATCATGCCTAATTTGGGGGTATCTCTTGTTTAAATTACCACCGTGATCATTCGTGATATGGTATTTACTCCAGGAAATATGAAATGAATACATGAACTTGTTAAGTCTTGGTAAATGCTTCCTTGTATATAAATATGAACTTTTGTGTGCATTCTTGATGTTTTCTTGATATTTATGGATCGGGCCGATCGCCTCGGTGAGAATAGACGCATCTATGGTTCGTGTCGGTAGACCCTCGGCAGTGCACATTTTATTTCTGCTAGAGCGAGCCATCGACCTCGGCATGATTGCGTATGATATATATATATATATATATATATATATATATATATATATATATATATATATATATATATATATATATATATATATCTGCTGATAATTGAACATGTCGTGCCTACTTGCTTAGCAATTGAAAAGGGTAAATGAAAACTAAAATGAGGACAAGAACATGATTTATATTATTTATTATAACCTGTTCAACATTGGAGATTTTCATGCTTAGAATAGCACAATTGTATTATATTATATTGATCCTAGTAGGTATCAAGTCGACCTCTCGTCTCTAATTCTTCGAGATTAGACGGGATACTTACTGGGTACATATTGTTTATGTACTCATACTACACTTATATACTTAAATGTACAGGATTTGAGGCCAGTGGATCGGGTTATCACCCTGGTGCGTGCCCGTGAGCTCACTTAGAACTTCTACGGTGAGCTTCTTCTCCATCCACATCGGTCCGCAGCCGAAGAAGCCCTTCCTCTGTATTTTATTTTCTGTCTATTCAGATTCACATAGTAGAATAGTATAGTATATTTTGGGTGTGATTTCTACTAGTTGCCCGTAGCTTGTGACACCAGGTTCTGGAACACACATTGGTAGACTTTCTTTTGGCGTTGTATTATCGTATTATTTACTATATCTATCACTTTCGGGTCTTGGATCCAAAATTGGGTATTTACTTCACTTAGATTCCGCCAAATTAAATATAAGAAGATGAGATGTTCTGCATTGGCTTACCCGGCAACGGTGTCGGGCGCCATCATAACCTATCATGGAAATGGGTCGTGACAACATGGTATCAGAGCACTTGGTTCACGTACGTCTCGCAAGTTATGGGAAAACCTGATAGAGTCTTGTTGATCGGTACAGAGACGTCTGTATTTATCTTGAGGAGGCTATAGTGTATTAGGAAGGACTACTCTTTATTCATTTCCTGTCGTGCAATGCATAGTGTACTAAATTTCGCTCTTCTATTCTCTCACAGATGGTGAGAACTCGTACCGTTGACATTCCGGACCTTGGAAGAGCTGCTCCCCCCATTGCTAGAGGCCGAGTTAGAGGCCGAGGGAGGGCACCAGCCCATGGTAGGGGATGAGGGCATCCCAGAGTCGTTCCAATTGCACCACCAGTAGATGCTGTGGAGGACCCTATTATTGAGGAGCAGGGCGAGGTGCCCGCAACTGAGCCTACCCCGGCAAATTTCATGACACCACCAGGATTTCAGTAGGTCATGGGTCGCATGCTACGGTTCATTGATACTATGACTCAGGCTGGTTTATTTCTGACCAACCCAGCTACTTCCCAGGCAGGAGGGGGAGCCCAGACCCCTACTACTCAGGCTCCAGGCCATGCAGCTACAGTGTATCAGACTCCGGGTGCACTACTCGTAGATGGGGCTCCGCTAGTTGCTGCAGTGGAACCCCAGCCTAGGCCAGCTGTAGAGGGTGATCCGTCGAAGTTATTGGACAGATGGACCAGGCTTCACCCTCCGATCTTCGGGGGAGAGTGTCATGAGGATGCCCAGGACTTCATTGACAGGTGCAGGGACAGACTGCACAGTATGAGGATATTGGAGTCGCATGGAGTTCATTTCACTACTTTTCAGCTTGAGGGGCAGAGCACGTAGATGGTGGCAGTCCTATGTACTTGGCAGGATGACAGGTTTTCCTCCTCTCACCTGGGGTCAGTTCACACAATTATTCCTTGATCGGTACATTCCACCATCTGAGAGGGAAAAGCTACGTCATCAGTTTGAGCATGTGGAGCAGGGTCAGATATCAGTGATCGACTACGAGGCAAGGTTCTCTGCGTTGTCTCGCCATGCACTTATGATACAACCCATAGAGGTAGGGAGAGTACGGAGATTCGTTGCAGGGTTGCACCCTACTATCCGGTCGGGTATGGCCCGAGAGGTAGAAATGGGCACATGGTATCAGCTAGTACTTGAGATTTCTTGCAGGATTGAGGGTTATCATTTGAGGGGTAGAGAGGAGATGCAGCAGGATAAGAGGGATATATTATTCGGAGAGTTTAGAGGCACCCCAGCTAGGGGTAGAGGTCAGTTTGGTAGGGTTCAGTCCAGCAGGCCCCTAGTTTTAGCACCACCATATGCTCAGGGTGCTCCCGCGCGCTCCTATTTTAGCGCCATGCCAGAGAGTTCTTATCACCCGCTAGCTATTCATGGCTCCTCCAGCGGGTATTCAGGTCCTCCGGATTCTTTCATTCCTCATTTCAGTGCTACGTCAGAGGATTGATACCATCCACCGGCTATTTAGGCTTCTTCCAGTAGGTCTTTAGTTCATCAGGGTTAGCCCTCCGAGCAGCAGGCCGCCGCACCCTGGAGATGCTTTGAGTGTGGGGACCCTGGTCATATGAGGAGGTATTGCCCCAGACTTCGGGGCAAGGCAGTGCAGCAGGGTCAACAGCCCATGATTCCAGCACCAGCTGCCCAGCCACCTAGAGGTGGAGGGAAGACGGGTAGAGGTTGTCCTAGAGGTGGAAGCCAGATAGGGAGAGGTCAGTCAGCTACTACTCAGTCGGAAAGAGGCCAGACAGCCGGCACTCTAACTAGGTTTTATGCTCTTCCGGCCAGGCCAGATGCATTGGCCTCAGATGCCGTCATCACATGTATTATTTCCGCTAGTGGTAGAGATGCTTTGGTATTATTTTATCCAGGGTCTACTTACTCCTATGTATCATCTCTGTTTACTCGTTTCTTGGTTATTCCGCCTGAGCCTTTGGGCACTCCTATTCGTGTATCTACTCCTACGGGAGACTCCGTGGTTGTGGATCAGATCTACCGGTCCTGTGTGGTTACTTTGTGTGGTTTCGAGACTAGAGCAGATATTCTGTTGCTTGATATGATTGATTTTGAGGTCATCCTGGGCATGGATTAGTTGTCTCCATACCACGCCGTCCTTGATTACCGTGCCAAGACTGTTTCACTAGTGATACCAGGGTCGCCCAGATTGGAATTGAAGGGTTCTATAGTTGATATGCCTAGCAGGGTTATTTCTTTCCTAAAGGCTCGACACATGGTCGAGAAGGGGTGTCTGGCCTATCTAGCTTATGCCTGAGACGTCACCGCAAAGTCTCTGACGATTGATTCAGTGCCAGTAGTCCGAGAGTTCGCCGATGTTTTTCCATCTGATCTTCTTGGCATGCCTCCGGATCGTGATATTTATTTCTATATTGATTTGGCTCCAAGCACTCAGCCTATATCTATCCCACCTTAATGTATGGCTTCCAAGGAGCTGAAGGAATTGAAGGAGCAGCTAGAGGACTTGTTAGCAAATGGGTTTGTCAGGCCCAATGTATCTCCTTGGGGTACACCAGTACTAATCGTGAAGAAGAAGGATGGGACTTTGCGGATGTGCATTAATTACCACCAGTTGAACAAGGTCACTATAGAGAACAAGTACCAGTTGCCTCGTATTGATAATTTGTTTGACCAGGTGCAGGGTGCTAGGGTGTTCTTGACAATTGACTTGAGGTCAGGGTATCATCAGCTGAAGATTCGGGATTCAGATGTTCCGAAGACTGCATTCGGGACTAGATATTGCCACTATGAGTTTCTGGTGATGTCATTCGGCTTGCTAATGCTCCAGTGACATTTATGGACTTGATGAACAGGGTGTTCAGGCCTTATACTGATTCTTTTGTTATCGTCTTTATAGACGACATCTTGGTATACTCGCGTAGCCTGGAGGAGCACGAGCGGCATTTGAGAGTAGTGCTTCAGACATTGCGAGAGCAGAAGCTATATGCCAAGTTCTCCAAGTGTGAGTTTTGGCTAGAGTCAGTGGAATTCTTTGGGCATGTTGTGTCAGGAGAGGGTATTAAGGTGGATCCCAAGAAGATTGTGGCAGTTTAGGGTTGGCCATGTCCCACTTCGGTGATCGAGATCAGGAGTTTCCTGGGATTAGCAGGTTATTATTGGCGATTTGTGCAGGGTTTTTCATCCATTATGTCACCTTTGACCAGATTGACCCAGAAGGGTACTCCATTCCATTGGTCCGATGATTGTGAGGAGAGCTTTTAGAAGCTTAAGACGGCTTTAACTACGAAACCAGTTCTCGTGTTGCCTTCCACTGTAGCAATGTATACTGTATATTGTGACGCTTCATGCGTTGGTTTGGGATGTGTGTTGATGCAGGAGGGGTGAGTTATTGCATATGCTTTGCGTCAGCTAAAGATTCATGAGAAAAATTACCCTGTGCACGATTTGGAGTTGGCCGCGATTGTTCATGCTCTTAAGATATGGAGGCACTATTTGTATGAGGTGCCTTATGGAGTTTATACCGATCACCACAGCTTGCAGCATCTGTTCAAGCAGAGGGACCTTAATTTGAGGCAGTACAGGTGGCTTGAGTTGCTGAAGGATTATGACATTACCATTCTTTATCATCCGGGCAAGGCGAATGTGGTCACGTATGCCTTGAGCAAACAGGCGGAGAGTATGGGTAGTATGGCATTCATTCCTACAGAGGAGAGGCCCCTAGCTTTGGACATCCAATCCTTAGCCAACATACTTGTGAGGTTAGACATTTCAGAGTCCAGCCGGGTTCTAGCATGTGTGGTTGCTCAGTCTTTATTATTGGGAGAGATTAAGGCCCGCCAGTACGATGATCCACCTTTAGATATTCTCAGAGAAACGTTACTTCAAGGAGGTACCAAAGAGGTTTCTGTTGGCGAGGATGGTGTGTTGAGGCTTCAAGGCCGTCTATGTGTTCTAAATGTCGACGGTCTCCGGGAGAGGATTCTAGAGGAGGCCCATAGTTCGAGGTGTTCCATTCATTCCGGTGCCACGAAGATGTATCGTAATTTGAACCAGCATTTTTGGTGGCGATGGATGAAGAAGGACATCACGGAGTATGTAGCTAAATGTCTAAATTGCTAGCAGGTCAAGTATGAGCACCAGAGGCCAGGTGGCCTACTTCTGCAAATGCCCATTCAGGAGTGGAAGTGGGAGCACATCACTATGGATTTCGTAGTTGGGTTGCCGCGGACCTTGCAGAAGGTGGATTCAGTGTGGGTCATTGTGGATATGTTGACCAAGTCAGCCCACTTCATTCCTGTGGCGACTACTTATACAACGGAGAGATATTCTCAGATTTATATTTGGGAGATAGTCTGATTGCATGGTGTGCTGGTTTCCATTATATCAGATAGAGGTCCTCAGTTCACTTCCCATCTCTGGAGACCCGTTAAGAGTGAGTTGGGGACCCGCGTAGAGCTTAGCACGACATTCCATCCTCAGACCGACGTGCAGTCGGAGTGGACAGTTTAGATCTTGGAGGATATGCTTAGAGCATGTGTGATAGATTTTGGAGGATAGTGGGATCAGTTCTTCCCCTTAGCAGAGCTTATTGACACTAACATAATTGAAGTGCAAGCTCTTGAGGTACCCAACATCAACAGGAATCCAATGTCAGCCCACCCAGAGGCGAACATGATTGAAATTGTGCACAAAGGGGGAGAACCGAAGAAGCCATCACAGACCGTAATGACAATTCGGTCCAGTGAGACAAATACAATTTAACAACCAACAAGGGAGAGGTCAGTGCTCGAGTTGATTGAAAAGAGTGTTGTACCATCTGCGGTAGTGAATAAGGGGTCTCCAAGCCAGATCACAACGAGACAGGAGAGAGTGAAGGTGATTGTGCCGGGAACAGTCAGCAAACCCATCATAACTGTGGAAGGGGCCTGTGTCGATCAAGTTATCATCAAGCCGGTAACCCAGTTACTGATAATCAGTAGCAAGGCTATTCCGTGGAACTACGTACGGGTTGCAGTGATGTATAAAGGAAGGGAGGTCAAGGAGAAGGTCTGCAAGGCCCAAGGGTTAACTCGGTCGGGAAGATATTTTGCTCCTGCAGATTTGAGGAAAGCCAAGGATAATTCAGCTTCAGCAAAGAAACTCGTGACCAAAGAGGAAGCGGAAGAGTTCCTAGAAAAGATGAAGATGCAGGACTATTCCATTGTAGAGCAGCTAAAGAAGACACCGGCGCAGATTTCCTTGTTTTCATTATTGATCCACTCTGATGAACATTGCCGAGCATTAATGAAAATCTTGAACGAGGCGCATGTCCCTGACAAAATTTCTGTGAATCAGTTGGAGAAAATAGCCAACAAAATCTTTAAAGTGAATAGGGTCACTTTCTCCGATGATGAATTGCCCGTAGAGGGTACGAAACACAACAAGGCCATTTACCTTGCAGTAAAATGTGAGAATTCTATGGTTACACGGGTATTGGGTGATAATGGTTCGAGTGCGAACATCTGTCCTATCTCCCCTTTGACCAAGATGAAAGTAGAGAACAGGAGGATCCACAAGAACAATATATGTGTGCGAGGGTTTGACGGCGGGGGCAAAGACTATGTCGGGGACATAGTGCTGGAATTGACAATAGGACCAGTGGAGTTCACAATAGAATTCCAAGTGGTGGATATAGTTATCTCATATAATCTTCTATTGGGTCGACCGTAGATCCACGCCGCTAAAGCAGTACCGTCAACTCTTCACCAGATGATCAAGTTCGAGTGGGACATGCAGGAGATAGTGGTGCACGGAGAAGACAATTTGTGCGCACACAACGACACCATTGTGCCATTTATAGAAATGGAAGAGTACAATGGGCCATGTGTCTATCAAGTGTCAAACACAATGATAGTCGAGAAAGTGCAAGAGGGGAAGTATATCCCTAACCCGAAGATAACAGTTGCATCAGTCATGGTAGCGTACGAAATGCTGAAGAATGGGTTCATACCAGGAAATGGTCTAGGATCTACTTTGCAAGGCATCATACAACCAGTGTCCCTCCCTGAAAATGTGGGAACTTTTGATTTGGGATTTCAACCCCCAGCCGCAGACATAAAAACAGCCAAAAAGCTAAAACAGAGAGCATGGGTCCTTCCAAAGTCGGTCCCACATCTTTCCAAGTTATTTGTCAAGGCGGGAACCACAAAACGACCAACGACAATGATCCCTAATGCTAAGGTTATCCCTGATAGGGAGTTGATTGAAAGGTTTGAGCAATTGATTATCGATGTGAACATGGTAGAGCTCGGCGAAGTTCTAGCGGCGAAAAAGTGCATTTTGTTGGGCCAAGAGCAAGGATTAATAATTGGAAGGCCACTCATCTCCCTACTCGGAAGGAGTCTTGGTAGCTTGCCTTGATTTTTCTTTAAATTCGTATGGATTATTCCAGGGTTGTAATCCGAATTTCTTTTTTATTCTGTTTTTAAGTGTTCAAAACTTGTTATCCTCCATTTTTCAATGAAATGCAATTTCTTCCTTTTCTTCATTCCTGATAAAGTTTTATTTTGTTTTATTCTTTTCTTTTTTTATATAATTCTTTTTATGCTAGTTCCGATGACATCGCATGTATGAGGAATCCTTAGCCCAGTCTAAAAAATCAATCTGATTCTAAAATAATAGTTCAAGAGGTGGAATGTGATTACGAGTCAGAATTTGACCAAGATGGCGATTTTGAGTACATTAGTAAAGAATTAAGTCATTTTGAGGAAAAAGCTAAATCCAATTTGAATGATACAGAAGCCATCAATTTAGGGAACGCGGATAATATTAGAGTAACTAAGATAAGCGTCCATCTTGAACCAAAGATTCGGGAAGAATTAATCGAAACACTCATTGAATACAAAGACATTTTTGCATGGTCATATGATGACATGCCGGGTTTAAGCACTGATTTAGTGGCTCACAAATTGTCCACTGATCCAACATTCCCGCCTGTCAAGCAAAAATTGAGAAAATTCAAAACTGACATAAGTGTGAAGATTAAGGAATAAATCACCAAGCAGCTGGATGCAAAGGTTATTCGAGTCACTCGATATCCTGTATGGTTGGCTAATGTTGTGTCAGTACCAAAGAAAGATGGCAAAATCAGGGTGTGGGTTGACTATCGCAATCTCAACAAAGCAAGCCGAAAGGATAACTTCCCGCAACCCAATATCCATATCTTGGTTGATGCAAAGCGTGAGATTGGATCTTTTGTGGATTGCTATGCCAGGTATCACCAGATTCTGATGGATGAAAAAGATGCAGAGAAGACGGCATTCATCCTGCCGTGGGGAACTTATTGCTACAGAGTAATGCCGTTTGGTGTAAAGAATGTTGGGGCAACATACATGCAAGCGATGACCACTGTATTCCATGATATGATCCATAAAGAGATTGGGGTGTACGTGGATGATGTGATCATTAAGTCAAAGCAGCAGGCCGACCACGTCACATATTTGAGGAAATTCTTTCAGAGGCTTCGCAGGTACGACATTAAACTTAATCCTGCCAAGTGTGCATTTGGGGTTCCATCTGGAAAGCTATTGGGATTCATAGTCAGTCGGCGAGGAATTGAGTTAGATCCATCAATAATCAAAGCCATCCAAGAATTGCCACCTCCAAGGAACAAGACTGAGGTAATGAGCCTACTAGGGAGATTGAATAACATCAGCAGGTTTATTGCGCAGCTCACGACAACTTGTGAGGCCATTTTCAAGCTGTTGAAGAAGGATGCCACGGTCAAGTGGACTGATGAGTGCCAAGACGCATTTTATAAGATAAAGGGGTATTTGTCAAGTCCACCTGTGTTGGTTCCACCTGAACCAGGAAGGCCATTGATTCTTTATTTAACGATCTTGGAGAAGTCATTTGGCTGCGTACTAGGGCAGCATGATGTCACCGGCAGAAAGGAATAAGCCATCTATTATCTTAGCAAGAAATTCACAGCTTATGAGGTTAAGTACACTCATCTTGAGAAGAAATGTTGCGCCCTAACGTGGGTAGCACAAAAGTTGAAGCATTATCTGTCATCATATACTACTTGCCTCGTCTCACGGTTGGATCCATTAAAGTACATCTTTCAAAAGCCCATGCCCACAGGGAGGCTCGCAAAATGGAAAATTCTACTCGCAGAGTTTGACATCGTCTATATGACAAGGACTGCCATGAAGGCACAAGCACTGGCCGATCACTTGGCTGAGAACCCGATCAATGAAGAATACGAGCCGTTGAAGACTTATTTTCCTGATGAAGAAGTGATGCATATTGATGAGCTGGAACTGACTGAAACTAGGTTGGAAACTTTTCTTTGATGGGGCTATGAACATGAAAGGAGTTGGGATATGAGTTGTACTTATTTCTGAAATAGGACATCACTATCCTGTTACGGCTCAGCTTCATTTCTATTGTACCAATAATATGGCATAGTACAAGGCATGCATTTTGGGTTTAAGGTTAGCTACGGATATGGATATCCAGGAAGTTTTGGTCTTGGGGGGCTCGGACCTCCTGGTACATCAAATTCAAGGAGAGTGGGTAACACGAGATTTGAAACTCATACCTTACAGATAATGTTTACATGATCTTTGTCAGCGGTTTCGATCAGTGGAGTTCAGACATATTCCAAGGGTTCATAATGAAGTTGTCGATGCTTTGGCCACATTATCCTCAATGCTACATTATCCGGACAAAGCTTATATTTATCCGTTAAATATTCAAGTCTGCGATCAACACGCGTACTGTAATGTGATAGAGTAAGAAGTTGATGGCGAACCATGGTTTCATTATATCAAGGAATACATGAGAATGGGTATCTATCCGGTGCAAGCCATGGGGGATCAGAAGAGAACAATTCGGTGGTTGGTAAGTGGATTCTTCCTCAGTGGAGGGGTTTTATAGAAAATAACACCGGACCTTGGTTTGTTGAGATGCATACATGGTAGAGAAGCCATGACTGTCATGTTCGGGGTACATTTCGGGGTTTGTGGACCGCATATGAGCGGATATGTTATGGAAAAGAAAATTCTTCGAGCATGATATTATTGGCTCACTCTGGAGCGTGATTGTATGAGTTTTGTGCGCAAGTGTCATCAATGCCAGGTACACGCTGATTTGACTCATTATCCGCTATCAGAATTGCACACAATGTCAGTACCATGGCCCTTCGTTGCTTGGGGCATGGATGTCATTGGACCAATTGAACCAGCAGCATCCAACGGGCACAGGTTCATACTGGAAACCATTGATTATTTCACCAAATGGGTGGAGGCTAAAACTTTCAATTGTGTAACCAAGAAACCAGTGGTCGATTTTGTTCACTCCCACATCATCTATCAATTTGGAATCTCAAAGATAATTATCACAGATAACGGTGCTAATCTTAATAGCAACTTGATAAAGGAAGTATGTCAACAGTTTAAGATTACACACCGTAACTCTACCCCATATCGTCCCAAGGCGAATGGAGCAGTCGAGGCAGCCAACAAGAACATAAAGAGAATACTGAGGAAAATGGTAGAAGGTTCCAGGCAATGGCATGAAAAATTACCATTTGCACTGTTAGGTTATCGCACTACTGTTCGCACTTCAGTAGGTGCAACTCCTTATTTGTTGGTATACGGCACTGAAGCCGTAATACCTGTAGAAGTTGAAATCTCGTCCTTGCGGATTGTCGCGGAGGTTGAGATTGATGATGATGAATGGGTCAAGACCCGATTGGAGCAGTTGAGTTTGATTGATGAGAAAAGATTGGCAGCAGTATGCCATGGTCAGTTATATCAACGGAGAATGGCAAGAGCATACAACAAAAAGGTACACCCTCGGAAGTTTGAAGTGGGTCAACAAGTGTTGAAACCCATTCTCCCAAATCAGATAGAAGTGAAAGGCAAGTTCGCCCCAAATTGGCAAGGGTCGTTCATTGTGACAAGAGTGTTATCCAATGGTGCCTTGTGTCTAACAGATATCGAAGGCAAATGTGTAAACATGGTAATTAACTCTGATGCCGTCAAAAGATACTATGTATGATTTTCTTTGATTTATTGTGATTGTTTGTATTTGGCATTGTTTCGAAGACTGAAATGACGAAGGCAATTTGTTCTACTGTCTAAACTCTTTAACCTTTGTTTCCCCCTTTGAGCTTTATTTATTTTATTTCATACCCCTCTTTTGGAATCAACAACAAAAAGAAGGAAAAAGAAAATAGAAAAGAAAAAAATATATATAATAATAAGTGAAAAGAAAATTTTTAACAAGAAGGAAAATCGGGTAAACTACGTTTGACCTGATTCCTCTCAAAGATACGTAAGCAGCTTCACGGCTCGGTCATAGGGAAATAAAACTCGAAAGATCCCCAAGCAAGGAACTAGGGCAGAAGTTATGTTTGTAATAAGAAGTTTGGTTCCAAAAGTTGTAATTCTAACCCGTTGAATTAGGTTTGAACTTTTGATACCCTTTTCTTTCCAACTTTATCCAAGAATCCATATTAATATCCAAAGAAAGACCTCGCGATCAGTCTTCAAGAGATGCCAACTCAAGCAAGTTAAGACTACTCATACCAGGGGCAACATTCCAGTTTAAGCAAGAAAATAAAAAGATGAGAGAAATGAGAGAGTCTTAGTGGTGAAAACCCTCGAAGGGAACTATAAGGCGATGAAAGCTGAGAGAAATCCAAAAATGAGAGAGTCTTACTGGTGAAAACCTTCACGGGCACCATAAGGCGGCAAGGAATAGAGAAAGGGGCAAAAAGACAAGATTGACGGCAAAGACCCGTCGAAACATCAAGCCGAACAAAGATAATGAGTCGGCAAAGAATTGGGTTGTGAGAATCTTGAGGCGCGGAGCAAGACAATTGGAAATTGATTGAATGGAATAGATTGGGTTTCATTAATCTGAAATGCACAACATGATCATTGTAATCAGTTAGCCCATTCAGATAAGTCCTTTTCTTTTCTCAAACAATCTTCTAAAGGAAGATTTTCTCTTTTATTTTTTCCTTTTGAGTCATTGCATTAATTCTCTTTCGGCTAAGTCTTTTTTAATGATAATTTGATTCCAACAAATAAGAAGGGATTTCAAAGCTTACTACCACTTTCCAATATGGCGCAAAGCGAAGTATAGCTAGGACATGCCAACAATAATTTGGTGGGACGTAAAAATGGCATTATTGAAAATCCGAATGATCGATTGGTTGGAGATTCGTGAAAGGTATGGGATCAGATAAAAGAATAGAAATGGCAAGAAACCATTGGGAAGTCTGTGGATAAGGAATAGTTAGAAAGTCATAAATTCTCGATCGAGTTCAAAAGCAGCCGGATGAAATCGAGTATGGAAAGAAGAGATGGGTAAACCATCCCCAGCAGAAGTATCACAACCAATCACCGCACCCTAAACTAACCAGAATTTCTATGTTTGAAACAAGGACATGAAATGTTATTGATGGCGGAGGAAATTTTCCGCGGAGAAAAACAAGTACCGAACAGGTTTGATCACAAACATCCTCAAGACCCTCCTGGAAAATGGGACTTAGTTAAAAGCAGTCAAGACTTAGCGTAAGTTGTGCCTCTAAATGAATATAAGTCAAGAGTTTTGCATGTTTGAGGTAGGTTTCAAGGATAAATTTTTCAGGACCATCCTGGATAATAGGGTTTAGCTTCTAAATTGTTAAAGATATTTAGTTTTACACTCACATTGGTATCTAGCAACCAAACTGTGGCAGGAGATTTTCTTTGTTTTTTTATTTTGTTGAAATCAGGCGCCCACCGGGAGAACAAGGGAATACAATTCAAGTTTTGGTAATCAGGCGCCCACCTTGAGAACAAGGGAATACAATTCAAGTTTTGGTAATCAGGCGCCCACCTGAAAAACAAGAGAATACAATTCAAGTTTTGGTAATCAGGCGCCCACCTGAAAAACGAGGGAATACATTTTAAGTTTGGTAATTAGGCGCCCACCTGGAGAACAAGGGAATACATTTCAAGTTCAGCAATCGGGCGCCCACATGAAGAACAAGGGAGTACAATTAAAGTTTTAGCTTTCGAGTTTATTAATATTAGGTAACATGACATACCTAGCCACCAAACAGGAGCAGGAAATTTTCTTTGTTTTATTTATTTTTGTTGAAATCAGACGCCCACCTAAAAAACAAGGGAATACAATTCAAGCTTTGGTAATCAGGCGTCCACCTGGAGAACAAGGAACGATATTTGTAGATTTTAAAGTCAAGCATCCACCTGGAGAACAAGGAACAATGTTTGAAGCCTTGGAGTCAAGCGTCCACCTGGATAATAAGGAACAGTAACTGAAATTTTGAAGTCAGGCATCCACTTGGAAAACCAAGGGAAGGCGACAATGGTCAGAAGAAGAAGACGATTCAAGTTTTCGAAAAGAAAATAGTTTGAGTTTCATAAATAAGAGAAAAAAAAGTTTAAAATCCGCAATCAGGTATCCGCCTGACGAAATAAAGAGCATCTCAAGAATTCGATGCAAGACAACAACAAAAATTTCGGAGGAAATACAAGTCAACAAGGCAACAACAGTCGTAAAAACAAGTTTGAAAATAAATCTTTGTAACTCATAGGCTCTAGCTTAGTCTAGCTTCTTTATTTTTCTTTTAGCATGGTGTAATAAGGGGATCAGCAAGTAACAACAGTATCAGCAACAGTAAAGCACAGATTCATGGTAGTCCCAACTACCAAAACTTCTCAAACTACATTGACCTGATTCCTTTTTGCCAAGGATATGTAGGAAACCTTTGAAGCGGAGGTTCGGTCAAATCTTTCAAAAATGCTTCATATGGAATATTGAAACGGGCAAAAATCGCTCGTATCTGTTCACTTTATCTTTGCACAAAAACTCTTCGTGTTTCCTGACAAAGAGGGGCGGCTGTGAGCATGTGATTTTTGCCTATACGAATTATTCCCATAAAATTCAAAATAAAAAATAATTTTCTCCTTTGTGTGCAATTTTGTGAATTTTCGTGGTATTTTCAGTTGGTATTTGCATTGGTTGTGTGCATGTTTATTTGATCAATTAATAAGAAAATACAAAAATAGGTTGCATTTGCAATTAAGATTTAATTTTATAATTTTTTAGTTAAATAGTAAATTATTTTTTTATTAATTGAAAAATCATTAAAAATAATACACTTTGCATTTTTGAGTGTTTGATTGTGTGATTTGGTACTTAATTATTTGTGATAATTATCATTTAGAGTTAATTTAAGTGTTTTAAGTCGATCTGGTTTTATATTGTTATTTAGGATTTTTTAAGTTTAATTTTTGAAAAAAAAAATAGGAATAAAGGGAAAAGAATTAATAAAAAAGAGAAATATCGGACCTAGGCTACTAATTCCTAGCCCAAACCAACTTCCCCTTTTAAATCGGTTGACCCAGGCCCAAATCGACCCCCACCCAGTCCAAACTGGTTAAGTCTCTCCGACCATCCAAACGACGTAGTATCAGGTCAATACTATGTCGTTTGAAGTATCTTCAAGGCAAACAAATCTCAACCATTCTTCCGTTCATATCTGACGGTAGAATTTCGCCCCATCACACGCATCCGACCCAAACCCGTTTGCATCAGAGAACAACCCGATCTCTAATATAGCTAAATGATGTCATCTCATTTGTGTAAACGATCCAAGCCGTTGATCTCATTTAATCAAACGGCCTGGATCCACTCCCCTTCCTAGTATATAAGTTCAAACCATACCCTAGCCCCTTTAGAACCCCCCCTCCCCTCCTAATCCTCATCTCTCTCAGAGACTAACCTCCTCAAACCCTAGCCGCCGCCCCCTTTTCCACCGCCTGAAGGTGGCGGCGCCACCTCCAATGGACACAAAAAATACACCCCAGAGCCCCCCTTTCTCTCCTCTTTCATAATCTATGGTTAGTTCCCTTCGAACACACCTAGGATTGTTCGAATCTTGATTTTTAGTTGTGAACCCTTGCAGCCGTCGACTCTGTTCACCACCAAAAGCACACCCCTGAACCTCTTTGACCCTCTCACCCCTAATCCACTAATGTTTACCATCGAATCCTCCTCAAACTGTTCGAATTTCGAATCAAAGAATAAAGCACTAATTCCACAAATCCAAATCTAGTAGGTCTTTGGAAGATTCTAAGCTACAATGGCCTTTAATCGCATATTTTCACATGACAACGTGCGATTAAAGGCTATTCTAGTCGAGGATTCGAGGTAGCTTATCAGATGTTTAGCGAATTTGTTCCGGGTCAGTCCCAGCTATCATCTTGGTTCATTTTGGTTGTATGCGTATTTTTGCTTTGTTTCTCTACTTCATCTCGTTTCTTTGGGTTCTGTTGTTTTGAGTTTTTAATTATGCATAATTGGTCAAGTTGTGATTCCTTTTTAATTGACTAATGTGTTTAAACGATTTGGTTAATTGTTAGTAGTTTTGTTTAGGATGTAATGGTGATATTTGCGCTTTTTTTTA
>MDKF010729955.1:0-11481 GCA_026770625.1 Nicotiana glauca | reverse complement strand
CATTATGTTATCGGAATATAATCAAATGTAGGCATAAGCAATGGCTAAACCATTCAATTTTCACCTAGTATCAATGAAAATCGTGTTCTATTGTATATTAACATGTTGGGTGCAGTGAGTGATATGGAATTTGAAATGAGGTTCAAGGTTGCATTTCGGTATTTACAAGGATCTCACGAGCTCGGATGAGTAGGAAAGGAGTTTCGATGTTTAAAGTAAGTTGGTATTGTCTTCAGCATCACATGAGATCGATGTTTTGTGAAAAAACCTTTGCATCCTTGTTAAGGATTATTGATCATTGTTCAGCATTAGTGCGGCCGATGGTTTTGATGTACATACCTGTAATCTGTTACGGAAGGTTGTGGGAGCGTGCCCCATGGGAAGGTTGTATAAGTGTGGCATGTACCCACTTGATTGATTGAAGAGTTAAACCAAGTATGAATGCTATAGTGGTGACGTTAAATTGAGAATTGATGCCTGGAGGGCGCTCGGTTTATTGGGTTGTGGACTGTGGAGAATTACTCTTGTTATGATGGTTGTTCTTATGTGTTGAGGTTCCGCTTAGAGATGATATTATATGAGCAGAGTGGCTCTTGAGATTCAGATCGCATATTGCACCTCGGTTGTGCTTGAGTTTGTAGCTTATAGCGCTATATGTCTCCCCAAGGATGGTATTATACACTTAGCGTGCTTACGACCAACAATTGATGTTGTTATGAGAAATCTAGCCCGGTATATATCTCCTTATATGAATTTTATGTGGGGATGGGGTGACATGCCGACATGGGTATGTTGTTCGGATTGGATTGCGTGCTGCAATAGTGTGATATTGAGCACAGTTCCCTATATCTATTTTTATGTGTCTTGTTTCCTATTTTTCTTAGGAAAACTCGTATTAGCTGTGTGAGTTGAGTAGTCCCTTCAAAAGTTCGTTTTCCTTTTGTATTGCGTTCGAATTGGTAGCCTGTTAGCACATTATGGCATCATAGAGACTTTTGATCATGTCCGGTGTGTCTTATTGCCTGAGCAGTTCGTACTGGGTGAGACGAGATCATTGGATTTAGGATTAGTGCAATCTGATTATATGAAGCATATTAAGGGCTAAGACTATTATTTGGTTCAGAATGAGGTGATGGTTCTTCTTAGGAGTATAGACCGAATGATTTGTTGACTCGGCAGCTGGTTATGAATTTCTACACATCTCTTCCATCGTGGAGGTATTGTAAGAGTTAGAGCATGACCTATGAATGTCATGAGGTGCAATGGGAGCATCAGATTCATGGAATTTCGGCTAATTTGATCAGAGAATGTTATTGTGGTCTTGTGAGTAAAGTGGTTGAAGGTGTGAATTCACCTAAGGTATGCAGTCATATTGTAGTGATACGTGTAGTGATTGTTACGGTGGTCATATAATAGGAGCAGGCCTGATGGAGAATTCCGGATGTTGGAATTGGGTTCTAAGCTTATTTGTTTAAATAAAAGAGAATATCTTCGGATTTGCTAGATCTAATGTGCTCAACTGAGTTGTGGCAGCACTGGTAGGTGCATAAGGTGTTTAACTATGATTCCAGGCAACTCCAGCGCAGTTCTTAGTACGTTCAAGGACGAACGTATGTTTAAGTGGGAGAGAATGTAACAACCCGACCACTCGTTTTGAGCTTTAACATGTCGTTCAGTAGTTTGAGGCCATGAGCAACTTCTTTTCAGGTATTATGACTTGTATGCATGGTCGACATTGAATTCCGGGAAGATCGGAGTTGATTCGGAAAGATAATTCTCATTTCGGAAGCTTTAGGTTGAAAGAATTAGCTAAGATTGGATTTTTTAGTAAACGACCCCGGAATTGGGATTTGAAGGTTCCAATAGGTTCGTATGATGATTTCGGACTTCGGCGTATACCCGGATCAGGTTTTTGGTGATCCGGAAGCGTTTTGGCGTATGTTGTGGAAGTTAGTATTTTGGAAGAAGTTTCATAAATTCGGTTGAAATGAATTTCAGTGTTATCAATGTCTGTTTGGGATTCTGAGTCTGGGAGCTCTGTATGGTGATTCTGGTATTGGGAGCACGATTGGATGTGAATTCGGACGTCTGCAGGTTGTTTTGGAGTCATTTGGTTAAAGATAGTAATTTGAAGGTTTTTGAGAAGTTTGACTGGGAGTGGACTTTTTAATATCGGGGTCGGATTCTGATTCCGAAAGTTGGAGTAGGTCCATAGTGTAAAATAGGAATTGTATGCAAAATTTGAGGTCAATCGGACGTGATTTGATAGGTGTCGGCATCAAATGAAGAAGTTTGGATTGGATATGATTTGAGGCCTCGAGAAAGTCCATAATGTATTTTGGGAGTGGTTGGTATGATTGGTTGGGGTCCCGAGGGCCTCCAGTTGATTCCAGATGGTTAACGGATCGTTTGGGACTTTAAGGATGAACTGAAGGGGGTCTGGTTGGTGGTGTAACCGCTTTACAGAGGGTTCACCGCAGAAGTGGTCCCCCCAGAATCAAGGAAGGGAACCACAGAAGTGGTTAGAAGTGAAGGAGTCAGAAGCCACAGGTGCGAAGGAATTTCCGCACTTGCGTAATCGCAGATGCGGTCGGTGCGGCGCAGAAGCAAGCTGTGGTAGCTGGAGCGTGTCACGACCCAATTCCCAAACTCGATCGTGATGGCACCTCTCATGAAGACAAGGCCACCCAACAGAACAACAATACCTCGTTTAACAGTTACTTAGCATAAAAAAGTTTGAATCATAGATAATATAATCATAAGTGCGGAATAAAAATGACAGAACAGGGAAACCCTCCCGACCCAGCCCCAAATCGGGGTTTCACAAGTCACGAACTACTACAGAGTTTAATAAAATGCTACCAAGTCTAGAACTAGTAACAAAATCTGAAGATAATGTAAATACAGGAGATAAGGGAGAAAACGGGGATGTGGACGTCGACAACTACCTCGTCACTCCGAGTCCGTCTGGTCTACACGGAAATTAGCGCTCAGGAACGAACTCTGCTATGCTTGTATCTCCACACATGGTGCAAGGAGTAATGTGAATACTCCGACCCAGTGAGTAATAAAAATAAATAACGTCTAAGAGCATAAAAATCCCATGAAGGCACAAATAACGCTACCTCAAGCAGTAAAAATTCAGTTAAGTAGTAAACCAGTAAAGTATCAAAAATTCTCTTTTAAAATAGTTAAAGACAGATATTCTCAACCAGTAAGCAATAATCAGAAACCTGCCCCTCGGGCGCAATATCAAACTCTCAGTACAGTATCAGCCCCGCGGGCTCAGTATCAGTCACAGAATACAACATCAGCCCCTCGGGCTAACTCTCAAATCACATGGGTACCCGCGCTTACTGTGGAGTTGCAGACTCCGGAAGGGCTCCTACAGCCCAAGCGCTATATCATCGTAAGGCCTGAAAGCCTGTACATATCAATATGAGGTCTGAAAGCCGTCTCACAATATACTCGAGGCCTGGAAGCCTCCTCACATATTGCTCGAGGCCTGAAACCCTCCTCACATATCACTCGAGGCCTGAAACCCTCCTCACATATCATTCGAGGCCTGAAAGCCTCCTCACATATCACTCGACATATCCTCACACATGGCCCTCGGCCTCAATCAGTCCAAAATACTCATAAGCCCCTCAGGCATCAGTAAAAACAATACTGCTCAGCTCAAACAATAGTTCAAAAATCAGTTAAAACTCAAGGTTGAGTAAAAATATAGCTGAGTTCATGAAACATTGTAATTCAAATGGACTGAGTTCAAATGATATTTCAAACAGTGATGATAGTTCACAAGGAGTTCAAATAGTCGACAATAAGCCCTAAATATGGCAATAAGCCCAAGTCATAGTGAAAAACAATAAGTCATAGTCAAATATGCGGTAAAGTATCATTCGGACTGGACTGAGTCACAATCCCCAATAATAAATGACCCCGCGCTCGTCATTGAACACGTGTCTCATCTCAACATAGTACCAAGTTGTGCAAGTCCGGGGTTTCAAACCCTCAGGACATCATTTGAAATTATTACTCACCTCTAGCCGGCCAAAAGTCTAGCTCGATATGCCTTTTCCTCTCGAATCGACCTCCTAGTGCGTCGAATCTGGTCAAAACCACAAGGAATACATCACAATAGGCTAAGAGAACATAAGCCAATCGAAAAGACTCGAAAAATAACAAAAATCACGAAATTGGCAAAACCCGAGCCCCGGGCCCACTTCTCGAAAAATCAAAAAATTTATATCACCGGATTCCTTATCTCGCCATGAGTCTATACATATCAACTTTACCAAAATCCGAGCTCAAATGCTCCCTCAAACCTTAAATTTTCTTTCTGTTAAGTTCAAGCCCTACCTCCATTTTTGACCTCTAATTCCTTAATTTTTCACCCTGAATTCATGCAATAACACATTAGATTTATGTTTTAGGCTTAGAATTCCTCACCTCAATGAAGTCCCTTGATTCCCTCTCCAAAATCGCACAAAAACCTCCAAGTCCGAATTGAAAATGTTGGGTTATTTCAAAAATTCGCGAAGATAGAATTTTAATACCTCTGAACAGGCCTTTTTGCTTCTGCGATAACCATACCGCTTCTACGGAGTCGCTTTTGTGGAAATTGTTCTGCTTCTACGGAACTTCACTTATTTCCCAAGACCACTTCTGCGGTCCATCCATCGCACCAGCGGGACTGCTTTTGCGATCCACCTGTCCGCTTCTGCGGAAACTCCGCAGACTCCCCTTCTCTCTTCTGCGGCTTCCCATTCGCTTCTGCGGAACCGCTTTTGCGGTCCATTTCCACAGAAGTGAAAACACCAGATACCAGACCCTTCAGCAGTCCTTAAACTCCAAATTTCATCCCGATAGCCATCCGAAATCACCCCGAGGCCCCCAAGACCTTAACCAAAAGTACCAACACATCTTAAAACATTATTCAAACTTTCTCCAATCATCAAAACACCTCAACTAATACCAAAATCATCAAATCACATTGAATTCAAGCCTAAGTTCTTCAAAAAACTTCCGAAACATGCATTCGATCATAAACCCAACCAAATCACCTCCGAATAACCTAAAATTTTGCACACACATCAAAAATCCCCTAACGAAGCTACTGCAACTCTCGGAATTCCATTCTGGCCCTCGGATCAAAATCTCAACTACCAACCGGAATTCGCCAAAATACTAACTTCACGAATTCAAGCCTAATTCTACACCGGACCTCCAAAATCAATTTCGATCACGCTCCTAAGTCACAAATCATCCCCCGAAGCTAACCGAATCACCGAAAATCACCTCTGATCCCTCTAACTCAATAGTCAACATTCGGTTGACTTTTCCGAAACAAACCTACCTCAAAGAGACTAAGTGTCTCATTTCCATCCAAAATCGATCCAAATCATCTCATTCACCCAAGACTCGTATAATAACACATAAGAAAGCAGAAAGTGGGGGAAACGGGCTGGGTCGTCCCAAGTAGCCTCTTCCACGGGCCGACCTCTCCACTGCACTTTTACCGAAGTTGTATCCTTTGATCTTAATTTTCGAACCTGACGACCTAAAATAGCCACTGGCTCCACATCATAGGTCAAATCATCATCCAACTGAACAGTACTGAAGTCCAAAACATGGGACGGGTCCCCAACATACTTCCGGAGCGTAGATACGTGAAGCACCGGGTGCACGCCCGACAAGCTGGGTGGCACGGCAAGCTCATAAGCCACCTCCCCAATCCTCCTAAGTACGTTAAAAAGCCCAATAAACCGCAGACTCAACTTCCCTTTCTTTCCAAACCGCATAACACCCTTCATGGGTGAAACCTTCAATAAGACCTTCTCACCCACCATGTATGACACATCCCGAATCTTCCTGTTCGCATAACTCTTTTAACGCGACTGTGTTGTACGAAGCCTCTCCTGAATCAGCTTCACCTTCTCTAAAGCATCCTGAACCATCTTTATCCCCAATAACTTAGCCTTGTCGGGCTCGAACCATCCAATAGGAGATCTACACCGCCTCCCATACAACGCCTCATACGGAGCCATCTAAATGCTCGACTGATAGCTGTTGTTGTAGGCAAACTCTACAAGCGGCAAAAATGCATCCCAACAACCCCCAAAATCTATAACACAGGCACGCAACATGTCCTCCAATATCTGAATGGTACGCTCGGACTGTCCGTCCATCTGAGGATGAAATGCTGTGCTCAACTCTACATGCTTACCCAAATCTCGTTGAAATGTCCTCCAGAACTGAGAAGTGAACTGAGTACCCTATCTGAGATAATAGACACTAGAACCTCATGCAATCGGACAATCTCCCAGACTAAGATCCCTGCCAGCCGCTCCGAAGACTAGGTAGTACATACCAAAATGAAGTGCGTGGACTTGGTCAGCCTGTCCACAATCACCCAAATCGAATCGAACTTCTTCAAAGTCCGAGGGAGACCACTCACAAAATCCATAGTAATCCTCTCCCACTTCCACTCTAGAATAATCTTCCGTTGAAGTACACCACCCGGCCTCTGATGCTCGTACTTTACCTGCTGACAGTTGATACACCAAGCCACAAACCCTACTATATCCTTTTTCATCCTTCTGCACCAGTAGTGCTATCTCAAATCCTGATACATCTTTACGGCACCCGGATGGATGGAATACTGCGAGCTATGGGCCTCCTCCAATATCATCTCCCGAAGCCCGTCCACATTGGGCACGCAAATCCGACCCTACATCCTCAATACACAATCATCATCTATAGTCACATCCCTGGCATCATCATGCTGGACCTTGTCCTTAAGGACAAGCAAATGTGGATCATCATATTGGCGCTCTCTGATGCGATCATATAAGGAAGACCGAGAAACCACACAAGCTAACACCCGACTAGGCTCCAAAATATCTAGTCTCACTAACCGATTGGCCAAAGCCTGAACATTAGTTGCAAAGGGCCTCTCCCCAACAGGAATGTACGCCAAACTCCCCATACTAACTGCCTTCCGGCTCAAAGCATCGGCCACTACATTGGCCTTCCCTGGGTGATACAGAATGGTGATATCATAGTCTTTAAGCAACTCTAGCCATCTCCGCTGCCTCAAATTATGGTCCTTCTACTTGAACAGGTGCTGAAGACTGCGATGATCGGTGAATAACTCACAAAATACACCATACAAGTAGTGCCTCCAAATCTTTAAAGCATGAACTATAGCAGCCAACTCCAAATCATGTACAGGGTAGTTCTTCTCATGGGGCTTCAAGTGACGAGAAGCATAAGCAATAACTCTACCATCCTGCATCAATACACACCCGATCCCAACTCTCGATGCATCACAATATAAGTACAAGAACCTGCGGCTGAGGGAAAAACCAATACTGGAGCCATAGTCAAAGCTGCTTTGAGCTTTTGAAAGCTCTCCTTGCACTCATCCGATCACACAAATGGAGCACCCTTCTGAGTCAACTTGGTCAAGGGCGACGTAATAGAGGAAAAACCCTGAATAAACTGACGATAGTAACCCGCCAACACAAGGAAACTACGAATCTCTATGGCTGAGGTCGGTCTAGGCCAACTCTGCACTGCCTCTATCTTCTTCGGGTCGACCTGAATACCCTCGCTGGACACCACGTATCCTAAGAAAGCCACTGACCCAAGCCAAAACTCACACTTGGAGAACTTTGCATAAAGCTTCTCCTCCCTCAATCTCTGTAATACCACTCGTAAATGCTGCACGTGCTCCTCCTGGCTACGTGGGTACACCAGAATATCATCAATAAAAACGATAACAAATGAATCCAGATATGGCCGAAATACACTGTTCATCAGATGCATGAATGCTGCTGGGGCATTAGTTAGCCCAAAGGACATAACAAGAAACTCATAGTGCCCATATCTAGTGCTGAAAGCAATCTTCATAATGTCTAAATCTCTGATCTTCAACTGGTGATAGCCTGAACGGAGATCAATCTTGGAGAATACCCTTGCTCCCTGGAGCTGGTCAAGTTAATCATCAATGCGAGGCAGGGGGTACTTGTTCTTCACCGTTAATTTGTTCAGTTGCCTGTAGTCAACGCACATTCACATTGTATCATCTTTCTTTTTCACAAATAGAGCCCGTGCACCCCACGGTGACACACTCGGCCGAATGAAACCCTTATCGAGGAGCTCCTGAAGCTGATCCTTCAACTCTTTCAACTCTGTTAGTGCCATACGATATGGAGGAATGGAAATGGGCTGAGTGCCCGGCACCAGGTCAATACCAAAATCAAAGTCCCTGTCCGTGGCATGCCCGACAGGTCAGTAGGAAACACATCGGGAAACTACCTCACAACTGGAACCGAATCAATGCTAGGAGTCTCAGCTCCAACATCCCTCACAAAAGCCAAATATGATAGAAAACCTTTCCCAACCATACGCTGGGCCTTTAGGAAAGAAATCCCCCTTCTAGGCACATAGTCAGTCATACCACGCCACTTGACCCTCGGAACACCCGGTATAGCAAGAGTGACTATCTTAGCATGACAGCCCAGAATAGCATGACACGGAGAAAACTAGTCCATTCCCAAAATAACATCAAAATCTACCATGCTCAATAGCAATAGATCAACTCGGGTCTCTAGACCCCCAATAGTCACCAAACACGACCGATATATGCGGTCTACAATAATAGTATCACCCACCGGGTAGATACATGAACAGGTAATGCTAGACACTCTCGGGTCGTACCCAAATGATGAGCAAAATATGAAGACACATAAGAATAGGTGGAACCAGGATCAAATAAGACTGAGGCATCCCTGTGGCAAATTGAAATAATACCTATAATGACAGCATCTACAGCAATGGCATCTGTCCTACCCTGAAGAGCATAAAAGCTAGCCTGACCACCGCCCGATCGACCTATGCCCCTGGGGCGACCCCTAGCTGTCTGACCCTCACCCCTAGCTGGCGGGGCGGGTGCTGATGAAACTGGACCAGAAGACGAGGGCTGACCCCTCTGCTGAGATGAGCTAGAAGCCAGACGAGGACACTACCTCCACATATGCCCGAACTCTCCGCACTCATGACAACTCCCGGGTGCGGGAGAATGGGACTGAAGGGAACCCCGTGCGTCGGAGTGACTAGCTGATGCATTCGGCCTAGAAGAACCCTGAACAGATGGAGCTCGTGATGAACCCTGTTCTGGAAGAGCGCTAAGAAATGGCTGACTCTGCTGTTAACCCTGATGACCCTGACCTGAAGATGACCCACGATACTCAGAGCGGGCCAACTGAGGAGGCCTGAAAGAACGTCCTCTACCCTGGTGGAACTGTCCCCTAGACGGAGCACCACTGAAACTACCAGAACCTCGAGGCCTCTTGGCCTCCTTCTCCTCTCTATCCTGACGGCGAGCCGTCTCAATATCACGAGCAATATCAACTGCATCCTCAAAGGAAATACCCAGAACTCTCTCTCGAGTCATCAGAACACGAAGGTGATAGTTAAGTCCATCCACAAACCTCTTGATCCTCTCTCTATCAGTCGGAACTATACAGGAGGCATGACGAGCCAACTCGAAAAATCTCGTCTCATACTAGGTCGCAGTCATATCTCCCTGTCGAAGCCACTCGAACTGCCTAGGCAGCTCCTCTCTCTGAGATTGCGGTACCCACTTCTCCAGAAAGAGAGTGGAGAACTCCTGCCATGTCAAAGGCGCTGCACCTACCGGCCTACGCTGCTCATACTCCTCCCACCAAGTGAAGGCAGCCCCAGTCAACTAAAATGCGGTGAATGCTAATCCATTCGACTCCAAAATCCCTGCCGTCCGAAGCATACACTGACACTTGTCGAGAAAACCCAGGGTATCCTCGCCATGAGCACCACTGAAAACTAGAGGCTGGAGCCTACTGAACCTCACAAGACGAAGCTGCTTATCATCTGGCATAGTTGGAACCACAAAGTCCTGAACTGGTGCAGCCGGCTGAGCTGGAGCTGCTCCTGGTGTCTGCAATCCCTGCACTACCTGCTCAGGTGTGCGAGCAGCGGGGGTCTGACTGCCTCCCCCGGCCTAAGAAGTAGCTGATGCAGTAGAGGCTGAAACTGCCTGAGCCAGGCCAGTACAAACTAATAATATATAAGCCAAGGCATCCTGAAGGCCCGGAATCACAATAGGCACCGACGGTGCCTAAACAGGTGCTGCTAGAATGCCTGCAGCTGGAGCCTGATCCTGAGCTGGGGCAACTAGTGCCCTCAGTGGGTGGTACTGGTGGTCATCCGTCTCATCCTGTAGCGCGAGTCTAAGCCATCTACGAGAGAGTAGAACATAGAAGTTTAGTTCTCGGATCAACAATAGTGCACGACATGAATTTCAAGAATATGAATTTTTTCCTAAAGGTTCTGCAGACTCTCGAGAATAAATACAGACGTCTCTGTACCATCCGCGAGACTCTACTAAACCTGCTCATGACTCGTGAGACCTAGTAACATAGGCTCTGGTACCAACTTGTCACGACCCAATTCCCAAACCCGATCGTGATGGCGCCTCTCGTTAAGACAAGGCCAGCCAACAGAATAATAATGCCTTGTTTAACAGTTACTTAGCATGAATAAGTCTGAATCATAGATACTATAATCATAAGTGCGGAATAAAAATGATAGAACAGGGAAGCCATCCCGACTCAGCCCGAAATCGGGGTGTCACAAGTCACAAGCTACTACAGAGTTTACTAAAATGCTACCAAGTCTGGAACTAGGAACAAAGTCTGAGGATAATGTAAATACAGGAGATAAGGGAGAAAACGGGGCTGGGGACGTCGATAGCTACCTCGTCACTCTGGGTCCGTCTGGTCTAGAAGGAAATTAGCGCTTAGGAACGAACTCGGCTATGCCTTTATCTGCACACATGGTGTATGGAGTAATGTGAGTAATCCAACCCAGTGATTAATAAAAATAAATAACGACTGAGAGCATAAAAATCCCATGAAGGCACAAATAACGCTATCTCAAGCAGTAAAAATTCAGTTAAGCAGTAAACCAGTAAAGTATCAAAAATTCTCTTTTAAAATAGTTAAAGATAGATATTCTCAAATAGTAAGCAATAATCAGAAACCTGCCCCTCGGGTACAATATCAAACTCTCAGTACAGTATCAACTGCACGGGCTCAGTATCAGTCACACAATATAACATCAGCCCCTCGGGCTCACTCTCAAATCACATGGGTACCCGCGCTCACTGTGGGGGTGCAGACTCCGAAGGGGCTCCTACAGCCCAAGAGGTATATCATCATAAGGCCTGAAAGCCTGTACATATCAACATGAGGCCTGAAAGCCTTCTCACAATATACTCGAGGCCTGGAAGCCTCCTTACGTATCGCTCAAGGCCTGAAAGCCTCCTCACATACCCCTAGATGTCACGACCCAAACTGCAGGGCCATGACTAGCACCCGACCATACTTGCCGAGCACCAACGTACATTTTATCTAACCTTCTTTATTATCTTTT
>MU680884.1:111703-141469 GCA_026770625.1 Nicotiana glauca | reverse complement strand
AATTAATCAAAGATTCAAGCCTATGAACTTCAAATTCTAACCAAACACACTTTCGATCAAAAACCTATCCAAACCTTGTCCGAATGATCTGGAATTTTGCACACACCTCCAAAATGACATGACGGAGCTACAGAAACTTTCAGAATTCAAATTCGACCCTCGGATAAAAAACTCACTATCGGACCGGAAACTTCAAAAATTCAAACTTCGGCATTTCAAGCCTAAAAGAGCTACGGACCTCCAAATAATATTCCGAACATGCTCCCAATCATGAAATCACCTAACAGAGCTAACGGAACCATCGAATTTCCATTCCAAGGTCATCTTCACACTGTTCCGAATACGGAGCATTTTTCAACTCTTAAGCTCTCATTTAGGGACTAAGTGTCCCAAAACACTCCGAATCCTAGAACCAAACGTCCCGACAAACCAAAATAGCAGGAATGAACTTAGGGAAAGCAATTAATGAGGGTTCGGGGCGTAAATTCCAAAAACGACCGGCCGGGTCGTTATATTCTCCTATTTATGTGTCCATGCCTGTGGGAGATTCTACCGTTGTGAACCATGTGTATCGGTCGTGTTTAGTTGCTATTGGTAGTTTTGAGACTAGAGTTGATATGTTGTTACCTAGTATGGTAGACTTTGATGTTATCTTGTGCATGGACTGGTTGCCGCCCAATCATGATATTCTATATTGTCATGTTAAGACTGTTACGTTGGCCATTCTAGGTTTGCAATGGTTAGAATTGAGGGGTGCATTAGATTATGTTCCTAGCAAGGTTGTATCATTTCTAAGGGCTTAGCGGATGGTTGAGAAGGGGTGTAATGCTTATCTTGCGTTTGTGAGGGATGTCAGTGCTGATACTCCTACCGTTGAGTCAATTTCGGTAGTGAGAGACTTTCCAGATGTATTTCCAATGGATTATCTGGGCATGTCGCCTGAAAAGGATATCAATTTTGGTATTTACTTGTTGTCGAGTAATTAGCCTACTTCTGTCCCACCATATCGTATGACCTAGTGAAGCTAAAGGAGTTAAAAGAGTAGTTGCAAGGGTTGTTTGATAAGGGTTTCGTTCGGCCTAGTGTGTCACCATGGGAGTGCTCTGGTATTGTTTGTGAAGAAGAATGATGGATCTATGCGTATGTGTATTATTGATTATTGGCATTTTAATAATGTTATAGTGAAGAACAGGTATCCATTGCCATGCATAATGACTTATTTGATCAGCTACAAGTGCCAGAGTGATCTTAAAGATTGATTTGCGATCAGGTTATCATGAGCTGAAGATTCAGTATCCGAATATTCCGAAGACTGCCTTTAGGACTCAATATGGTCAGTCTGAGTGCCTTGTGATGCCATTTGGGTTGAGTAATGCCCCAACAACATTTATGCACCTGATGAACATTGTGTTCCAGCCTTATCTTGATTCATTTACCATTGCGTTTATAGATGACATCCTAGTGTACTCCTGCAGTTGGGAAAATCATGAGGAACACTTGCAAAATTGTCAAAGTGCAAATTCTGGCTTGATTTGGTGACATTTTTGGGTCATATAGTGTCAAGTAAGGGGATCAAAATAGATCCAAAGAAGATTGAGGCAATGCAGAATTTGCCTAGACTATCTTTAGTCACTGAGATACAAAGTTTCCTTGGTTTGGATAGGTATTATCGTCATTTTGTAGAGGGTTTCTCATCTATTGTTGCACCTATTACTAGATTGACCCAAAAGGGTGCTGCTTATGGTCTGAGGAGTATGAGGTGAGATTTCAAAAGCTCCAAACTGCTTTTAATACAACCCTAGTGTTGGCATTACCTACGGGCTCGGGGTTTTATACTGTGTATTATAATGCATCACATGTTATTCGTGGAGCGGTGTTGATGCAAGATAGTAGGGTGATTGCCTACGCATCTTGACAACTAAAGACCCATGAGAAGAAATATCTAGTCCACGACTTGGAGTTGGCAGCCATTATTCTTGCATTGAAGATCTGGCGGCATTATTTGTACGGCGTTCCTTATGAAGTCTTTACCGACCACAGGAGTCTACAAAATTTGTTCGGACAGAAAGATCTTAACTTGCGACAGTGGAGCTGGTTAGAGTTTCTTAAGGACTATGATATCACCATTTTATATCATTATGGGAAAGACAATACGGTGGCCGATTCTTTGAGAGTTTGGGTTGTTTAGCATATCTATTGGCAACAGAGAGGCCATTAGCATTGGATGTTCTGGCCTTATCCAACCAATTTGTTAGATTGGATATTTCAGAGTCTAATCGAGTTCTTGCCTGCACAGTTTCTTGGTCTTCTCTATATGATCGTATCAGAGAGCGTCAATATGATGACATCTATTTTCTTGTCCTCAAGGACACGGTTCATCACGATGATGCCAAGGAGATTACTATTGGGGATGACGGTGTGTTACAGATGCAGGGCTAGTTATGTGTGCCTACTACAAAAAAAAGTGGAATTAGCTATGAACGTCGTCGCTAATCTGTCGCTAAAATGCTCGTTACTAGCAGAATCTTTTGATAATCCATTGCTAATCCTTCGCTAAATGAGATTAGCGACGGATTTTTTTGTTTAGCTACAGATTTTGTCCGTCGCTAAACACTGGTTTTTTTAGTAGTGGCGCAATGTGGATATTTTGCATGAGTTGATTCTTCAGAAAGTCCACACCTCGCAGTACTCTATTCATCCGGGTGCCACTAAGATGTATTAGGACTTGAGGCAGCACTATTAGTGGAGTAGGATGAAGAATGACCTAGTGGAATATGTAGCTCGGTGCCTAAATTGTCAGCAGGTGAAGTCTGAGCATCAACGACCGTGCGGCTTGCTTTAGTGACTGATATTCCTGAGTGGAAATGGGCGCCATGTATTTCATTGTTGAGCTCCCACATACTCAGAAGAAGTTTGACGCATTATGGGTGATTGTGGACAGGTTGACCAAATTGGCTTATTTCATTCTGGTAGTGACTATCTATTCTTCAGAGCAGCTGGCTTAGGTTTATATTCGTGAGATTGTCCGAATTCATGATGTACCGGTGTCCATCATCTCTTACCGAGGTATGCAGTTCATATCACTTTATTGGAAAGCTATACAGTGCGAGCTAGGAACACGGGTTGAGTTGAGTACAACATTTCACACTCAGGCGCACGGACAGTCCGAGTACACTATTCAGATATTAGAGGATATGTTTCGCGCTTGTGTTATGGATTTCGGGGGTGCTTGGGATCCGTTATTGCTACTTATGGAGTTTGCCTACAACAACAGCTACCAATCGAGTATTTAGATGGCTCCATATGATGCTCTCTATGGGAAAAGTGTCGTTCTCCAGTTGGGTGGTATGATCCAGGAGAGGCTAAGTTATTAGGCATGGATTTGGTTCGAGATGCTTTAGAGAAGGTCAAGATAATCCAAGACCAACTTCGTACAGCCCAATTTAAACAGAACAGTTATGCGATCGGAAGGTTAGTGATGTTGCATTCATTGTTAGAGAGCAAGTCCTATGCAGGTATCACCCATGAAGGATGTGATGAGGTTCAGGAAGAAGGGCAAGTTGAGCCCTAGGTATATAGGTTCTTTTGAGATCCTTGAGAGGATTAGGGAGGTGGCCTACAATCTTGCCTTACCACCTAGTTTATTTGTAACTTATCTGGTGTTCCATGTCTCTATGCTTAAGAATTATTATTGTAATCCATCTCATATTAGACTTCAGCATAGTCTAATTGGACGAGGATTTTACTTATATCGAGGAGCCCTTGGCTATTTTGGACCGATAGCTCCAGAAGTTGAGATCAAAGGAAATTGCTTAAGTGAAGGTTCAACGGAAGGGTCATGTGGAGTCATTATCCTCTTCTATTTACCACTTTAGGTATGTCCATATGCATGTTCCAGGATGAAAGTTTGATTTAAGAGGGGGAGAATGTAACGACCTGATTGGTTGTTTTGTGCAATTATGCCCTGTTACCCATTTTATTTCTTCACACATGTGTGTTTATGATTTATGACTTTCGGGGTTGGATAGTTTCGTTCCACGAAGCTTTCGATTTGATTTGGACCTTTTATTTTTTACTTAGGTGTTTAAATTAGAAAATGTTGAACAAACTTTGACTTTTTTAGAAAATGACCCTGGAACTGTGTTTTTATGAGTGCGATAACTTAGCATAGTGATTTGGAACTTGGGAGTACACTCGGAATTGATTTTGGAAGTCCGTAGGTGAATTTATAGTGATTTGCTGAAAATTTGCAATTTGAAGTTGAAAATATTATTGTAGGTTGACGTTTTTGCTATCAAGCTCGGAATTCAATGTTTGAGACTTGAAATAGGTATATTGTGGTGTTTAGCGCATATCTGCAAAATTTAGTATCGTTTGGGGTTGATTTGATAGGATTCAGATGTTTAGTTGTAATTCTAAAAGTTCTTAAAAATTTCTTTGAAATTCATGCATTTTAGAGTTCAATTCGTAGTTTTAGATGTTATTTTTATGTTTTGATCAAAGCGAGTTCGTATGATTTTTTTTAGACTTTTGTGGATATTTGGTTTGGAGTCTCGAGGGCTCGGATGAGTTTCGAACATGTTCTGGAGAGTTTTGGAGTGAAATTCCAGAAATCTGGTGTCTGGTGCTCTGCTGTCATTGTGAACACCAGGCACACAATTGTGATGGTGACAGTAAGGGGGTTCATGTTTCAAATGCAACCTCCCCTTCACATTTGCGAAGGAAGTAGAATTTGGGCAGAGTTAGCAATTGTGAACATTTGTTCACTTTAGCGATTATTCCAACTTCGCAATTGCGAACCCGTTCTCGCAAATGCGATGATGTATAAGGTTGTCAGGTTTTGCAAATGCGAGCCCTGGTCCGAAATTGTGATACATCTACCGCTGGTTAAAGGACTAGGAGACAGGATTTTTGAACTTATTCTCTCATTTTTTAACCCTAGACTCGGTAGAAGGCGATTTGGAGAGGGGATTTTTACCTACCAATCTTGGGCAAGTGATTCTAATCTATTTCTAATCATATTCCATCAACCTATCTAAGATTTTAAAATCAAAAGCATATGAATAAAAGTGAAAATTTTGAAACTTTTTAAGTTTTTTTAAAAATAACAACAACAACAACAACCACCCAGTATAATCCCACTTAGTGGGGTCTGGGGAGGGTAGTGTGTGCGCAGACCTTACCCCTACCCTGGGGTAGAGAGGCTTTTTCCAAATAGACCCCCTACCCTGGAGTTGAGAGTCAATTTGGACTTGAATTTTGGAACTAATCACATATATGAACTCGTGGGATCACGAGTAGACAGAATCTACCATTGGACCCGAGTTTTGATCGAGGGAGCCCCGGGTTGACTTTTGTTGAGTTTTTGAGAAAAATATAAAGATATTACCTTTATCTATTGCAATTAAATTACCTAGCATTGTTTGATGATATTATGTCAATTTTGGTTAGGTTTGAGCCGTGTGGAGGCGGACTTTAAGGGAAGAGCTATTTCTGAGTGTTGAATTAGCCTAGTTGAGGTAAATGTCTTGCCTAACTTCGTGTGGGGGAACTACCTCTTAGGATTGGTATTGTTTAATTCAATTGTGCCAAGTGAAATCCATGTACGCCAGTTGACAAGTGGGTACACGGGTTGTACGTGGTATTTGGCCGGTTTAGGCTACTTAGACTTTTTTCCATGCTTTAGTTGAAATGCCATATCATGTTATAAATTTTCTTAGCTAATCTATTCTTGTTTGCGTTAGTCTATCCGTACGTGCCTTAATTGACTTGTTTAAAACTTGTTCTACATCCTACTTGATAAATTATTGTGACGACCCGACCAGTGGTCTCATGAGTTACCGCTCTATTTTTTTCCATTTTGCTTCTTCATGCTTTGTTTATTCGTATTGTCTGGTATCGAGTTGGTCGGATCGAATCCGGAATTGTTTTGGTAAGGTTTGAGACACTTAGTCTTTAAAAGTAGCTTTAGAGTTAGAAAAGTCAACCGAGAGTTCAATTATTGGTAAACAACCTTGGAATGCGCATTTTATGGCTTGGATAGCTTCATTAGGTGATTTGGGACTTAGGAGTGTGTTCGAAATATTTTTGTGATGTCCGGTGTAGAATTAGACTTGAATTGGAGAAAGTTAATTTTCGGCAATTTTCGGTCGAAAGTGGAAATAGGCTATCGGGGTCGGAATGGAATTCCGACTGTTGGAACACGTTTTAATGTCATTTTGGATATGTCTGCAAAATTTCAGGTCAATCAGATACTTTTGGCGTCATTGGTGGAATTTAGGAATTTCAAAGTTCATAGGCTTGAATTTGATGTGATTTTGGTATTTTGATGTTGTTTTTGGTGTTTCGAAGACTCGAATAAGTTCGAATGATGTTATGTGATGTGTTGATATATTTGTTGAGATTTTCGAGGGCCTCGGGTGGATCTCGGAAGGTTACGGATCAATTTAGACTAGAATAAAAGCTACTGCATTTTTTTTACAGCAGCATGATCAGTAACTCAGATGAACAGTAACTCGGGTGAATAGTAAACGCGTGAGCAGTATTTAAATAAACCCTCCACGACCATTAAACCCTTTTACACCATTTGTGAATGGGAAAAGAGCTTTGAGGCAATTTTGAAGAGAGAAAATCATTGTTCTTCCTCGAGGTAAGAATTTTGGACTCTAAAACTCGATTATGTGTGATTAAGGAACAAAATATCAGGGTTTAATTCATGAAAATAGTAGAAAAAATGTTGTTAGGGCTTGAGATTATGAGACCTTCTAGGGATGATTTGAGGGGCTAAACGAACTCCGATTTTTGAGTTCTTGATATGAACGGACTCGTGAGATGATGAACAACATTTTGGTGTAAAGTTTGTCCAATTCTAGAATGCTGGCTCGGGGGCCGGGTTTTGACTGATTTCGGGTTTTCGGGCTAGTTCGAGGTGAGTAATGATTTTAAATGTTGTTCTGAGGGTATGAAACCTCGGATTATACAACATTCGACTGTGTTGAGGTGATGCACATGCTAGATGACGAGCGTGGGGTCATGCACCATTGGAGATTGTGACTTAGTCCATCCCGAATGACTATTTTTCTGTATATTTGGTAGCTAGTTGTTTGATATTATTATACTTTGGGCTAAATGCCATATTTGGGCTTCTTGCAAAACTGTTTGAACCCTTAAGGAATCGTTAATGATATTTTCCTCACAGTTTGATTTCATACTTGTGCTCAATCATGCCAGATCTTTCAATGTTTTCAAAACTCAGCTATGTTAATCTGTTTTAGAAACCTTAAATGTTGTTTTAAATATATTTTGAGTTGAGCTGGATATTTTTACAATTGCCCGAAGGGCTTATGAAATTCTGACTGAGTAAGACTAAGGACCTATATTGTGAGGATACTTTTGGATCGGGCTGCACGCTGCAACAGTGATACACTTATTATGATAATGAGGCCGAGGCCTTGAGATTGTATACCACGAGGTGGTTTGAAATTGATATAAGGTCGAGAGCCCGTTTATGATGCCACGAGATGACTTGATATTGCGCTTGGGCCGGTACACTCCCAGTGAGGGCAGTACCAATTGTGACATGAGATATAGCCCGAGGGGCTGGTATTATTCTGTGATATTGCCCGAGGGGCTGATTTGCTGTTGTTGTACCTGAGGGGCAGTTCTTATGTGTTTACCATTACTAGTTTTTTTTTCCTATCTATTGTTGACTGCTTAAAAAGGTGTTTTTATAAGATTTCATTGTTAAATTGTGTTACTGATTTTGTTATACCTCTGATAGCTAAATGTTGTGTTTAACGTGATTTTATATCTTTATTTATTCTTATTACTCACTGAGTTGGAAGTAATCACTTTACTCCCTACACCTTTATGTGCAGATTCGGGCGGTACAGGTCCTGCTACTGAGGATTGACAGTTCCAGCGGATCTTCGGAGGTTTACTAGGTAGCTGCTTGGAGATTCGCAGCCCAGTGCAACCTCCCTCTATCTTATTTCTTTTCTGATTCAGTTATTTAGTAGTGTAGTAGACTTTCAGATAGGTACTATTGTTTTAGATGCTCATGACTGGTGACAACCCGATGTCGGGCTGTGTTAGCTTTTATTTTCGCAAATTATACTGTTAAATGCTTTTTTGGGATTTTATTTATATCTGATTAAAAACTTATTAGTTATTATTTTAATTGCTTCAAGTGAATTGGAAGTGAGTCGGCTGCGCTTGTCTTCAGGAGAGGCGCCATCACGATCGAGTTGGGTTTAGGGTCGTGACAAGTTGGTATCAGAGCCTAGGTTACATAGGTCTCATGAGTCATGAGCAGGTTTAGTAGGGTCTCGCGGATCGGTACGGAGACGTCTGTATTTATCCTCGAGAGGTTATAGAACCTTTAGGAAAAATTCCATATCCTTGAAATTCTTGTCGTGTGAATTTGTTGATCTGAGAACTAAACTTTGGTTATTTTATTCTCTCACAGAAGGTGAGGACACGCGCTACCGGTCAGGATGGATGACCACCATACCACCAGCTGTAGCCATTAGAGGCTGAGGACGCGGTCAAGGCCGTGGTAGGGGAAGAGGTGCAACCCATACAATAGCTGGGGCAGCACCTGTAGATCCAACAGCCGCCCTAGTTCAGGATCAGGTCCCGACTGTGGATGCTCCAACAGCACCCGATCAGGTACCAACTGTGCCCATTGTCATTATGGGTCTTCAAGAGACTTTGGCCCAGATATTGACCGTATGTACGAGTCTTTCTCAGGCAATCACGGTTTCTACTGCCGCAGCCACTTCTCAGGCAGGGGGAGGCTCTCAGACTCCCGCCACCCACACACCGATCCAGTGGTTCAGGGAGTACAGACACCGGAGGCACATCCAGCCCAGCCGGTTGCAGCTACTCAGGATTATGTAGTTCCTGCTATGCTAGAGGACGAGCATTGAAAGTTGGAGAGGTTTGATAGACTTCAACCTCCGACCTTTAGTGGTAAAGAGGGTGAGGATGCCTAAGGTTTCTTAGATAAGTGTTAGAGGATGCTTCGTACAACAGGTATTTTGGAGACCAGCGGGGTCGCTTTCACTGCTTATCAGTTTTTTGGAGCTTCCTTCACTTGGTAGAGGCGTAGGCCTGTTGGTGCAGTACCTCTTACCTGGAAGAAATTCTCCACTATCTTTCTAGAGAAGTATGTGCCGCAGTCTCGGAGGGAACAGCTGCTTAGAGAGTTTGAGTGGTTGCATCATGGAGAGATGACTGTGATGCAGTATGAGATGAGGTTTTCTGAGTTAGCTCGTTATGCAATTTGGTTGGTCCTGACAGATAGAGAGAGGACTAGGAGGTTTGTTGATGGCCTTACTTATCAACTTTGAATTCTTATGACCAGGGAGAGGGTGATTGGTGCTACGTTCGAGGAGGTTGTGGATATTTCCCATGTGATTGAGTTTGTTCGTCACTAGGAGAGAGGAGAGGGAGGCCAAGGCCTTGACGATCTGGTAGTTTTAGTAGTGCTCCATCGGGAGGTGAGTTTCAGCACAACAGAGGTTGTCCATTAAGAGAGGCTCAGCCAGCTCGCTCAGGTTATCGTTAGGCATCATCGGGTCATGGTTATCATAGTTCTCAGCAAGGCCAGTCATCACTTAATACCCTTTCAGCTCAGAGTTCATCCCGTGATCCATTAGTTTAGGGCTTCTGTATGCAAGGTGCATCTGCTAGTCACTCCGGTACGAGGGGTTCCCCTCAGTCCCCTTCTCCAGCACCTGAGAGTTGTTATGAGTGCGGAGAGATGGGTCATATATGGAGGTAGTTCCCTCGTCATCTCGCGAATTTATCTCAGTAGAGGGGTCAATCATCGGCTTCAACACCAGTTACTTCATCACCACCCACCCACCCATCTAGGTGTGGAGGTCAGTCAGCTAGGGGTCGCCCTAGAGGGGGAGGTCGGTTAGGTGGCGTTCAGGCCCATTTCTATGCACTTCCAACTAGACCTGATATTAGTGCTTCTGATGCTGTCATTACAAGTATTGTTTTAATTTGCCATAGAGATGCCTCTGTATTATTTGATCCCGGTTCCACCTTTTCTTATGTGTTATCATACTTTTATTGTTATTTGGGTACAGCCCGTAAGTCTCTGGTTTCTCCTGTTCATGTATCTACCCGGTGGGTGATACTGTTATTGTAGATCGTGTGTACCAGTCATGTGTAGTGACTATTGGGGGTCCATAAACCCATGTAGATTTGTTATTATTGTGTATGGTGGATTTTGATGTAATTTTGGGCATGGATTGGTTATCTCCGTGACATGTTATTCTGGACTTTCATGCCAAGACAGTCATATTGGCTATATCGGGTGTGCCATAGATCGAGTGGTGAGCTTGACTGATTATGTTCCCAGTAAGGTAATCTCCTTCTTAAAGGCCCAACATATTGTTGGTAAGGGATATCTTTTGTATCCGGCCTTTGTGAGGGATGTCGGAGCTGAGACTCCTAATATTGATTTTGTTCTAGTTGTAAGAGATTTTCCCGATGTGTTCCTTGTAGACCTACTGGGCATGCCACTAGATAGGTACATTGATTTTGGTATTGACCTGGTGTTAGACACTCAGTCCATTTCTATTCCTCCATACCGTATGGCACCAGCGGAGCTGAAGGATTTAAAAGAGTAGCTTCAGTAACTCCTTGATAAGGGGTTTATTTGGCCTAGTGTGTCTCCTTAGGGCGCGTCGGTTCTATTTGTGAAGAAAAAGGATGGCACTATGAGAATGTGCATTGATTATAGGCAACTGAATAATGTAATAGTTAAGAATAAGTACCATTTGCCTCGGATTGATGATTTATTCGACCAGCTTTAGGGAGCGAGAGTGTTCTCCAATTTTATCTCCGTTCCGGCTATCACCAGTTGAACATCAGGGACTCCAATATTCTCAAGACAGCTTTCAGGACCAGATATGGTCATTATAAGTTCTTGGTGATGTCTTTTAGGCTGATTAATGCCCAGCAGTGTTCATGCATTTGATGAATAACATGTTCCGGCCTTATCTTGACTCATTTGTCATAGTCTTCATTGATGATATTCTGGTATATTTGTGTAATCAGGAGGAGCACGCGGAGCATTTGAGGGTTATGTTGCAGAGATTGATGGAGGAGAAGCTTTATGCAAAGTTCTCCAAGTTTGAGTTTTGGCTCGATTCAGTGACATTCTTGGGACATGTGGTGTCCAGTGAGGGTATTCAGGTTATTCTAAAGAAGATAGAGGCGGTTCAGGGTTAGCCCAGACCGTCCTCAACCATAGATCACAACTTTCTTGGTTTGGCGGGTTATTATCGCTGGTTTGTTCAAGGATTATCATCTATTGCATTGCCCTTGACCAAGTTGACTCAGAAGGGTGCTTCATTTGTGTGGTCAGACGAGTGTGATGAGAGATTTCAAGCGTAAGACAGCTTTGACCACAGCTCCAATGTTAGTTTTGTCGTCAACTTCAGGTTAATATACCGTGTATTGTGATGCTTCGAGGGTCGGTATTGATTGTGTATTGATCCAGGAGGATAGAGTTATTGCTTATGCTTCTCTCAGTTAAATCCCCATGAGAAAAACTACCATGTTCATGATTTTGAGTTGGTTGCCATAGTTCATGCATTAAAGATTTGGAGGCATTACTTGTATTGTGTGTCTTGTGAGGTGTTTACTGATCATCGCAGCCTCCAACACTTGTTCAAACAGAAGGATCTCAATTTGAGGTAGCAGAGGTGGTTGAAGTTGCTTAAGGATTATGATATCACTATATTGTACCATTCGGGGAAGGCCAATGTGGTGGCCAACGCTCTGAGCCAAAAGGCGATGAGTATGGGGGGTCTGCCATATATTCCAGTTGGGAGAGAACTCTTGCAGTTGATGTTCAGGCCTTGGACAATCGGTTCGTGGGGTTGGTATTTCGGAGCCCAATCGGGTGTTGGCTTGTGTAGTTTCTCGGTCTTTCTTATATGATCGGATCAGGGAACGCCAGCATGATAATCCTCATTTGTTTATCCTTAAGGATAGAGTTTAGCACGATGGTGCCAGAGATGTGACCATTGAAAATGATGGGGTGTTGAGGATGCAGGGCTAGATTTGTGTGCCCAAGGTAGATGGGCTTCGGGAGTTGATTCTGGAGAAGACCCATAGCTTGCAGTTTTTCATGCATCCAGGTGCCGCGAAGATTTATCAGGATTTGAGGCAGCACTATTTGTAGAGAAGAATAACACCTAATACACAAGTTCCATTCGAGGCTGAGCTCGTCTCCGGTGGTCAGTCCGACCAGACTTCGACGAGACTGCCGGAAAGTTGCTTTTCCCGGTTTGTGGTCCATGTTTCAGTTTTCGTTGCTTTGCTTAAGTTATATTCCAACTTTGTTCATCTTTTATTTCAGATCTTATTTTCTTATTGATGTGTGATACTGTCTATCTAGTTTAATTTACTCCATGAAAAGTTGAAAATTTATTTTTGTCTAGTATTACAAGGATTAGCTCATGACCATTTACCTTATTTATGACTGCAGTTGTTTGGTGTTATACATTATTTGAGTTGCTTTATAAAAGGCACTCAGTTTTAAAATATGTAATCAAATTATTGAGTTGCGTCTTTTAGCAGCTATAGAAGAGTTTTTCGGTTGCTAGTTCTATGGTATATGGTAGAGGTGGTTGCTAGTAAGCAACCCTTACTTCCAATCGAGAGGTTGTATGTTCGAGTCTCCCCAAGAGCAAGGTGAGAAGTTTTTGGAGGGAAAGATGCCGGTGGTCTATTTGGAAACAGCCTCTCTACTTCAGGGTAGAGGTAAGGTCTGCGTACACATTACCCTCCCCATACCCCACTAAGTGGGATTATACTGGGTTGTTGTTGTTGTTGTTGTTGTAGTAGTAGTTCTATGGTAGAGATTACCCTATGAAAGTGTATGCCTCTTGTGACATCCCTGAACTGTTATTCTTCGATTCGATATCATTTCTTAATGATTCATTATGCTCTAAATCAACATTTGCGTAACTAATTATTGACACAAGTAGTATAGCAAGTGTAAAGTTAATCGACACTTCCCATAGTATCGTTCCGAGATATGTCAACTTTAACCTTGATTACTCATTGTTCTCACCCAAGCAAGACATGTTTCCTTCTAAGTTTATGTTGGTTTTAACTAAGCTAGAATGGTAGAATTTGGTTTGAACATGTTTGAAATGTTACTGAGTTTGGTTTTAATGGTCAAAATTTAAATCTTACACTGTTAAGCGTTTGAGAAGGCTTCTGCCTAGCATTTGTTCTTTTTTCAAACGAAGTGTGGCAGTGTTAGCAGAGTAATGAACGCCGGTGGAGTATTTTAGATGCCTTTTAAATTATTGCGATTATGTATACGTACGCGTGATATGGTTACGATACAAAAATAAATCAAAGTATGCGTCCGCGTAACTTCGGCCAAACAATCTTAATATTAATAAAATATTATTAATTGTGTACACGTTCGCGTGATACCAGTACGTTTTTTAAAAATAAATGCTCGTACGAAATGCTTTAGGTGCGGTTTAATCTATCATCATGATTGTGTACACGTTTGCGTGACATAACTACGATCTTTTTTCCAAAATAAACTAAGGTATGCGTTCGCGCAGCTTTGGCCAAGTTTTTCTTAAATAACTAATTGTTAGGAATTATGGACACGTACGCGTGACATGATTCTTGACGCGCCAAATGAAATGAGCACACGTACGCGCGACTCGTTTTTAAAAAAAATAAAGCGGTAAAAGGGGTAAATGCACATGGGTTTGAAATAAGTAATTAGACAATTTTATTAGCTAGGTATAATTAAAGCGATTGTGCTAAAATCATTGAACTCGGGAATGCCTGATACCTTCTCGTTGGTTAACAGAATTCCGTACCTGGATTTTTGTATTTCGTGAACTGTAAAACAGAATCAAACTTTTTCGATTTGAAATTTTAAACCGGTGACTTGGGACACCATAAATTATCCCAAGTGGAGACTCTGAATTTGAATAAATAATCTCGTTTCGATTATTGTCACTTTAATGAAAAAAAATCCCCTATACCATTTTGGGTAGAAAAAGGAGGTGTTACACCCGGAATAAAAAATACTACCGCAATCACCTCAGTACCTAAAGTCCCAACACCTTCAACAGTGACGGACTATAGGCATATTGCATGTTATACCATCTTCTGTAATATCATCCCTAAAGTCATCACTAGAAAAATCATGACTATTCTTGATGGGTTGATTAGACATTCCCAATCAACATTCATTAAAAGGAAGTGTATTATTGATAACATCCTACTCAGTCATGATTTGTTTAAAGGATAATGTAAGAAGGGTATCTCACCTAGATGTGTGTTGAAGGTAGACATGAAGAAAGATAATGATACTCTAGAATGAGGATTTCTTAGAAGAATACTTGCTGATCTTGGATTTTCCTTCAAGTTTGTGCAGTGGATAATGGCATGTGTTACTACAATATCATATTATTTTATGCTTAATGGAGGCCTTACCACACCTTTCAAAAGGCAAAAGGAGAATTAGACAAGGAGAACTAATGTCTCCATACTTTTTTGTCATTGCAATAGAGTATTTGGGAAGAGAACTGGGCCAATTACAAAAGAATGGAGATTTAACTTTCATCATAGTTGGAGGAAGCTAAATAGTATACATATTTGTTTTGCTGATGATCTCTTGATGTATTGCAGAGCTGATATTGAATCTATAAGAATCATGAATGCTGCTTTCCACAGATTCTCAGTTGTCTCTGGACTGCAGGCAAATATGGATAAAACTGCTATATACATGGCTGGAATTTCATCATCCTTGCGACAAGAAATTCTTGCAACTTTAGGCTTTACTAAAGGAAAGCTTCCTTCAAGTACTTGGGGATTCCTTTAGACTGTAAAAAGTTATTTGTTCACCAGTATCTACCACTTATTAAGAAAAGCATTGCAAGGGTCACCTGGTAGTAAGCTAAGCTCTTATCTTATGCTGACAGATGTCAACTGATAAAGGTTATCATTTTTGGCAATTTATATTGATTTTTGTGGTGAGGATGAGAGTAAAAGTACGAACGGTGATGTCGTGCACTCGTTTGATTTCCGATTTTTGTTAATAGTTGAATTGTGGTGTTCGCTATATTTACCTGCTATTCTCCTGTTGTCATCTGATGCTTTCCAACAGCATGTTTCCCCCTCCCATCTTTGACTGTATATTTCTGCTTTTATTTTTTTGCTGTACATTATTTATCTGCACAGGTTTATATGGTAGTCTGGACCTAGTCTCATCACTATTTCACTGAAGTTAGGCTAGTATTTACCAACACATAGGGTCGATTGTACTGATACTACACTCTGCACTCTTTTGTGTAGATCCCAGTGCTGTAGATTTCGGACCGCAATAAGATTTCTGCTTCTTGTTCATCAGGCGAGCCGAGATAGTTCTGCAGGCGTCCACAGGCCTTGGCGTCTCCCTCTATCGATTATTCCTGTTTCTTTTATGTAATCCCAGAGATAGTATTTTGTTATTTCTTTCAGACCTTTATTTGTAGTATTCTTAGACAGTTTGTGAAGTTGTGACACCAATCTTGGGTAGATTGTTATGGAATGGTATTAGCAGGATTATTAAAGCTTGAAATTGACTCTTCCGCTTGTTAAATTTTGTTGATTATTTACTGTTGGCCTATAACTATTAACGAATTTGAAAATGGAAACAAGGCAAATAATTCAGTTGATTGGCTTGACTAGCTTTCACTAGTAGGCTCCATCACGACTCCCGAGGGTAAAAAATTCGGATCGTGACAAGTTGGTATCAGAGCTCTAGGTTACATAGGTCTCCCAATTCACAAACAAGTTTAGTAGAGTCTGAGGGATCGGTACGGAGACGTCTGTATTTATCCCGTAGAGGCTACAGAGTTAGGAAAAACTTCACATCTATTTTTTTCCGTCGTGCGGTTTGGTTTCTCAATGCTAATTAAAGTTCTACTATATTCCTTCATAGATGTCGAGAACACGTGCTTCCTCATCCGCTAATCAGCAACCCGAGCCCCCAGCAATAGCTCCCACGAGGGGCAGAGGGCGAGGCCGTGCTGGAGGTTGAGGTAGGGGCAAAGCACAGCCCGGAGCAGCGACACTAGTGGCGGAGCATCAAAATGAGTTTAACGAGGAGGTTATGGACCACACAAATCCGGTGGGCCCAGATAAGGTCCCAAAGGGGTTCATTGCTACCCCAGTACTTCAGGATGCTCTGGTCCGTCTAGTGGGTCTCATGGAGAGCGTCATCCAGGCAGGCTTGCTTCCTGTAGCACCAGCCATTTCTCATGCTGGAGGAGTGGCACAGATTCCGGCTACTCGCACTCCGAAGTCGGTGGCTCCCCAGTTTCAGACTCCAATAGCTTAGCCAGTTGGAGTAGTTCAGCCGGATGTGGTAGCCAAGATCGGTGACGGAGCAGCTATGACTGCCGATGCCTTGTGGAGATTGGATAGGTTTACTAAGCTCTTCACTGCCACTTTCAGCGGTGCATCTTCTGAGGATCCCCAAAACTATCTCGACAGTTGTCACGAGGTTTCGGGAACATAGGGATAGTGGAGACCAATGGGGTCGATTTTGCTACTTTTCGCTTACTTGGATCCGCCAAAACTTGGTGGAGATATTACTGTTTGGCTAGATCATTCGGATCACCAGCTTTGACTTGGGGATAATTTACTCAGCTATTCTTGGAGAAGTTTCTTCCCGTTACTTAGAGAGAGACCTATCGGAGGTAGTTTGAGCGCCTCCAGCAGGGTTCCATCACTGTTACTCAGTACGAGACAAGTTTTATCGAGTTGGCCCGTCATGCTCTACTTATACTTCCCACTGTGAGAGAGAGAGTGAGGAGGTTCATTGAGGGGCTTATCTAGCCTATTCGACTCTAGATGGCTAAGGAGATGGGGAGTGAGATTTCTTTCTAGGAGGCGGCCAATGTGGCCAGAAGGGTTGAGATGGTTTTATCATAGGGAGGTGGTCAGGGGTCTGACAAGAGGCCTCATCATTCAGGCAGATTCAGTGGTGCCTCGTCTGGAGGCAGGAATTCGTATGGTAGAGGCCATCCTACTAGGCCTTTTCAACCAGCACATCAGGTTTATCATGGTGCTTTAGGTGGTCATGGTCCTTACATGCAGTATTCTGATCAGCAGTCCTACAGTGTACCACCAGCTCCTATCAGTGCACCACCGCTCCAAAGTTTTTGGGGTGGCCATTCAGGTCGTTAGGGTCAGTAGTCTCAGCAGTCGAGGACTTGTTATACATGTGGTAATACATATCACATTGCTAGATTCAGGCACTGAATGTTCCACAGCTCACCCAGCCAGCCAGAGGTGGAGGTAGAGGTGCTAGAGGTAGAGCTCAGGCTGCTAGAGGTGGAGGCCAGCCAGCAGCAGGCCGTCCTAGAGATGTAGTCCAGGGTAGTGGGGCCCAACCCCAATTTTATGCTCTTCGAGCCAGGCCGGAGGCTGAGTCTGAGGCTGAGGCTTCCGATGCAGTTATCACAGGTACGATTCTAGTATGTAGTAGAGATGTTTTAGTGATATTTGATCCAGGGTCTACGTACTCTTATGTGTCATCTTATTTTGCGTCGTATCTGGTCATGCCTAGTGATTCTCTAAGTGCTCCTGTTTATGTGTCCACCCCGGTGGGTGATTCTATTATGGTAGATCATGTTCATCGCTCTTGCGTGGTTTTGATTGGGGGTCTTGAGACCCGAGTAGACTTATTACTGTTGGACATGGTTGATTTTGATATCATATTGGGGATGAAATGGTTATCACCTTACCACGCCGTCTTGGATTGTCATGCCAAGATGGTAGCCTTAGCCTTATTGGGTTTACCTCATTTAGAATGGAGAAAGACTCCTAGTCATTCTACCTATAGCATTATCTCTTATATGAAGGCTCGGCGAATGGTTGAGAAGGGGTGTTTGGCCTATTCGGCATATGTTCGCGATTCTAGTGCCAAGGTTCCTTCTATTGATTCTGTGATCGTCATCCATGAGTTTCCCGAGGTATTTCCTTCAGACCTGCCGGGTATGCCACCCGACAGGGATAATGATTTTTGCATCGATCTGGCTTCGGACACTCAGTCTATTTCTATTCCATCATATCATATGGGCCCGCCTGAGTTGAAAGAGTTGAAGGAGCAGTTGCAAGACTTGCTTGATAAGGGTTTCATTAGGCCCAGTGTCTCGCCATAGGGTGCGTCGGTGTTGTTTGTCAAGAAGAAGGACGGATCGATGAGAATGCGTATAGATTACTGGCAATTGAAGAAGGTCACAATCAAGAATAAGTGTCCATTACCGAGGATTGATGATTTGTTCGACCAGCTTCAGGGTGCCCAAGTATTTTCTAAGATCAACTTGAGATCTGGCTACCATCAGTTGAGGATTAGGGTGTCAGATGTCGCTAAGACAGCTTTCCGCACTCGGTACGGGCATTATGAGTTCTCGATGATATCGTTCGGGCTGATGAATGCACCAACAGCTGTCATGGATTTAACGAACCAAATGTTCAGGCCTTACATGTATTCGTTTGTGATAGTTTTCATAGACGATATTTTGATTTATTCCCGCGGTCAGGAGGAGCATGCGCAGCATTTGAGACTGGTTCTTCAGACTTTGAGAGATAGCCAGCTGTATGATAAGTTTTCGAAGTGTGAGTTCTGGTTGAGTTCAGTTGTTTTCTTGGGTCATGTGGTTTCAGCAGAGGGTATTCAGGTAGACCCAAAGAAGATAGAGGCAGTCAAGAACTGGCCTCGACCCACATCAGCTATAGAGATCCAGAGTTTTTTGGGTTTGGCAGGTTATTATTGTCGGTTCGTGGAGGGGTTTTCATCTATTGCAGCCCTGATGACCAGGTTTACCCAGAGGGGTGCCCAATTTAGGTGGTTGGATGAGTGCGAGGCGAGCTTCCAGAAGCTCAAGACATCTTTGACTATGGTGTCATTGTTGGTTCTGCCCACAGGTTTAGGCCCATATACAGTTTACTATGATGCATCTCATGTTGGGCTTGGTGTGATGTTGATGCAGAATGGCAAGACATTGCTTATGCTTCGCATCAGTTGAAGATTCATGAGAAGAACTATCCAGTCCATGATTTGGAGTTAGCAGCCATTGTTCATGCGTTGAAGATTTGGAGGCATTATCTGTATGGCGTGGCATGTGAGGTGTTCATGGACCACAAGAGCTTGCAATACTTGTTCAAGCAGAAGGAGCTAAATTTGAGGTAGAGAAGGTGGTTGGAGTGGCCATAAGATTATGACATAACCATCTTATATCATCCGGGAAAGGCTAATGTGGTGGCCGATGCTTTGAGTAGGAAGTCCGCCAGTATCGGCAGTCTTGCATATATTCCAGTCGGGGAGAGACCACTTGCTTTGGATGTCCAAGATTTGACCAATCAGTTTGTAAGGTTGGATGTTTCTGAGCACAACCAAATATTAGCTTGCACAATTTCTCGATCTTCTTTGTTGGAGCGTATCCGAGATCGATAGTATGATAATCCTCATTTATATGTCCTCAGAACATGGTGCAGCATGGAGATGCCAAGCAGTTCACACTAGGAGATGATGGGGTTTTAAGGATGCAGGGTCGCATTTGTGTGCCTAATGTGGATGGACTTCGGGAGTTGATTCTAGAGGAGGCCCATAGTTCTCGGTACTCTATTCATCCGGGCGCTGCCAAGATGTATCAGGATTTGCGGTAGCATTATTGGTGGAGGAGAATGAAGAAGGATATTGTTGCGTATGCGACTCGATGTTTGAATCGTTAGTAGGTTAAGTAAGAGCATAAGATGCCTGGTGGTTTGTTCCAGAAGATTGATATTCCTGAGTGGAAGTGGGAGCGTATCACTATGGACTTCGCTATTGGACTACCACGGACTCAGAGGAAGTTCAATGCAGTGTGGGTTATTGTTGATAGGCTGACCAAGTCAGCACATTTCATTCATGTGGCAGTCTCCTATTATTTCGAAAGGTTAGCTGAGATCAATATCCGAGAGATTGTTCGTCTTCATGGTGTGCCAGTGTCTATCATCTCGAACCGAGGCACATAATTTACCTCATATTTCTGGAAACCAATTCAACGAGAGTTGGGCACACGGGTTGAGTTGAGCACAGCATTTCATCCTCAGACGGACGGGCAGTCTGAGCGGACTATTCAAATTTTGGAGGATATGCTCCGAGCTTGTGTCATTGACTTTGACGGCTCGTGGGATCGGTTTTTGCCTTTAGAGGAGTTTGCCTACAATAACAACTACCAGTCGAGTATCCAGATGGATCTTTATGAGGCTTTATATGGTAGGTGGTGTCGGTTGCCAGTTAGATGTTTGAGCCGGGAGAGTGTCACGACCCAATTTCCAAACCCAGTCGTGATGGCGCCTCTCGTGAAGACAAGGCCAGCCAACTAACCCAAATTGTCTCTTTAACAATTATTAAACATAAATGAATAGATAAATACGGCTTAACGACAATAGTAACCATCATTTACAACCCAACACAACCCGACCGGGGTGTAACAAGTCACGAGCATCTAAAGAAAGCCTGGACACAACTACAGGACCAATAATATACAAGAAATAAATTTCAGAATTCTAAAGACAACTTCCGGTGCCGCGACGCTGGCGGTCACCTTGCTCAGCTTCAATAATAATACCTTCAATCAGCTAATAACCCGCTATCGGGTGAGCAATACCTGCAATTGCACGCGAGGTGCAGGGAGTAAAGTGAGTACTCCAACTCAGTGAGTAATAAGAGTAAATAATAACTGAGCGGCAAGAAATCACGTAAGAGCACTCCATCAAGCTATATAGGATAGTACAACCCTTTGAGAAAACAGTAAAACCGTGAAAATCCTTTATAAATATCTGGTTCAGTTAAAGACCTCTTTTGAAAATATCCTTTTCCAATAGTCAAGCATATGAATGCGATATTAGATAGTGCAGGTCAGCACATAAGTCAGCCCCTCGGGCACAACACTCCACCAACAAATAACACCAGGGTATCTGGTAAACAGTGCAAGAAGTAGCATGGATGCCAAGGATATGAGAGTGCTGAATTTCATGACACATAGTACAAACAGGAACCAATTCATGAATGCAATGAAATGCACATGACCGCTGCGGCGCGCAGCCCGATCCATTTGAGTACCCGCGCTCACTGTGGGGGTTCAGACTCCGGAGGGGCTCCTATAGCCCAAGCGCAATATCAATATCATACCGCTGCGGCATGCATCCCGATTCATGCTCAGTCCAGAAATGCACATAAACCACTTGGGCAATATTCAAATAACAGTTCTCAACTCAAAACGTCAATAATATGTTGTTTAAGTTTTCAAATCTTAGAGAAATGGCTGAGTTTACAAATTATTATTAAAATCCTAGACCGAGATCAAATAGTATGCAAAAATAATGCGAAAATAGTGATATCAATCCCTGAAGGATTCACACAGTTGGCACGAAGCCCAAACATGGCAATCGGTCCAAATTATTATGATAACAAGTAGTTCAGTCAAATACGAGGTAAAAATCAACAACCGGGATGGACCAAGTCACAATCCCCAACGGTGCTCTACCCCACGCTCATATCCAGTGTACAAGTCACCTCAATACAGCACTATGAGGTGCAAATCCGGGGTTTCAAACCCTCAGGATATCATTTACAAGTATTACTCACCTCAAACCGGCGAAATCTCAAGCTCGCGACGCCTTTGCCCCTAAATTCGGCCTCCTCGCGCGTCGAATCTAACCAAAATCTGAGCGAATACATCACACTATGCCAAGGGAACAATACCCAATCGAAAACAATCAAAATATAGCAAAAATATCGAAACTAGCAAAACTCGAGCTCCGGGCCCACTTCTCGAAAATTACAAAACTCACACTACCGGATTCCTCGTCTGGCCACAAGTCTATACATATCAAATTTACCAAAATCGGAGTCCATTTGACCCTCCAAATTCCATTTTTAACTTATAATTTCTCAAGCCCTAACTTACCCCATTTTTGGTGAATTTCTACCAATTTACATGTTAATTCTACCATAAACTTGAATAACTAGGCCAAGGGACTTACCTCCAATCGATTCCCAGTCAAAACTCCCAAAATCCTCGCACAATGCTCTCAAGGTCGCTCAACAATGGAGTAAAAATGGTTGAACTCGCGGATGAAATGTCCAATAAAAACCCTTCTACCACCAGTCGACTTTCACTTCTACGATCCCCCTTCCTCTTAGGCCGGACCACTTCTGCTGCCAATTTCCCGCTTTTGCAAGTTTTCATTTAAAATTCCACTTCCGCTTTTGCGGCTCAAATTCCGCTTCTGCGGAACTCCCTCTTAAGACCCAAAATGCTTCTGTGGTTAATCGTCCTCTCCTGCGGACCCGCTGATGCGAACCTCATTTTGCTTCTACGAAACCACCCTACCAGACCAAAAACCGCTTTTGCGACCTATAACTCGCTTCTACGAAACCGCTTCTGCGGCCCATTTCTGCAGAAGCAAAAATACCTGATACCAACAATATGAACCTGCAACAAACTTCAAGAACTCTCCGTTTAACCATCCGAACTCATCCCGAGGCCCCCGGTGTCGACGCCCCCCTTTTTTCCCCTTCTAAAATAAAAAAAGAAATCGAGTTTACGACATTATGGACAAAATAACTCTTATTCCCTTTTGAGGAATCGGGTTATGGAATTTGAAGAGTCGCCACCTAATGATTATAGTGCATTAGGACACTTTAAAGAGAAGAAGTGATTTTGAAAGAAAAACCAGAGTTCGGGTAAGGGCTTGAGATTATCTCGAGGGGTAGGTGTTAGGCACCCCTCAAGAACCACTAGTGTGGTTCCCGGCCATGCTTTAATTGGTACTTCATAGGGGATTTGGTTCTTTCCGCAACCATTACGGAATTCACGTCCTTTTTCTTTGACGTGCCACCAGACTGTAAGGCCTTGTTGGTGGCTTGTAATGCTTCGAGATTGGTGACCATACCATTCTTGATACCTTCTTCAATTCGTTCTCCCAACTTGATGATGTCAGAGAATTTCTAACCCTCTATCAACATCAGTCTCTCATAGTATTGCGGATCCTGAGCCTGGACAAAGAACCTATTCATCTGCTCTTCCTCGAGGGCTGGCCTGACCTTGGCAGCTTCTGACCTCCAATGGGTTGCATACTCGCGAAAGGTTTCTGTAGGCTTCTTCTTCAGATTCTGGATATAGAACACATCCGGTGCGTTCTCAGTGTTGAACCTGAACTGGTCCATAAAGTCGGACGCCATGCTCACCCAACTTGTCCACTTGTTTGAATCCTGGCTGATGTACCAAGATAAGGCGTCGCCTTTCAGACTCCTCATGATCAGCTTCATGCGGATTTTCTTGTCCCTTCCAAGTACTACCAGCTTGTCACAATACATTCTTATATGGATCCTGGGATCACCTGTACCGTCAAACATCTCAAACTTGGGAGGTTTGTACCCCTCCAGAAGCTCAACATCTGGCTGAACACAAAGATCTTCGTAGTTCAACCCTTCAACACCTTTGCTACCCTCGATACCTTGGACCCGGCTAGTCAACTTCTTGACTTCGGCGGCCAAATTCCTGATAAGGGAGTCCTTGTCATCTGATTCAGGTGTATTGAGATTGGCTGGGTATAGTGGGGTGTAGTGTCCACAAAGATAGGGGTGTTATGGTTATTTATAGTGTTTTGTGGTTCGGGAATGAGCAGTGGAGTGTTGTTGCATGTGTTGCAAGCTTGGGTATTAGCAGTTTGTACTGGTGGCTATGGAGGTACGGGGTTCTGGGTGTTGGCATCAACAGCAGCAAGAGTGATTGATAGGCTTGCCAGGTTTCGGACTTGTTCTAATTCTTCCCGAAATCTCAGCAAAGTCTGCTCAAGATGAGTAGTAGTTTCCTTGGTAATTGGAGTGTTCTAAGAAGTTTCCTAGTGTTTGCATCTCCCATTTTTCCTTTGTTCCTGATTCTGGTAGGACTCGGAGGAGGAGGAGGTGGAGGGCCCTGGGATCTTGTTGAGTTTGCTGATGGTGCCAGAATGCACGAACTAACCTTTGGGAAGGGGAATAAAAATAAAAGAAAAACAAAAAGATAAAAAGTTAGTGCGGATTCTGAAAAAATAATATTGCGGTATTTAAACACTTTGTGCAGGAATATAAATCGTTTCCTAATTTGGGTGCCTCGTTGTGCCCGAGGTTGGCCTAGCAACAAGTTAAATTTGGAGAACTTATAATGCTAAATGCCTCATTTTATTGATAAAAATAAGACGAGTCTAAAACATAATTTGAAATAACGGAAAGATGTCACTAATGGTCAGTGGCCTTATTACATTAGGAAAGCAGGAAATAGAAGATCCTAACTACTTGGTCCCAGAAGGACCTTCCCCAGATTTGGTATTCTTGCCTCCCTCGTACAGCTGTATCAACTCGCACTGTCCTAGCAGCAAATAGGCTCGAGCCAAATGTCTGCCTGCATTTCCCTCGGCATTTTGGCAGTCTTCAATCCTCTTCAAGAACTTTCCTTCCAATTCTACTAGACCTCTTTCCAGATACCCTAACCACTTGTTGGCGTTGACAGCCATGTCCTTCGACTCGTCGATCAATTTTTGGTGAGCTTCTTGTATTTCCCGGTGCTCATTTTCACATTCTCGCATCCTCTTGCGCAGTTAATCGTATTTAACCTACGTTGCAACTTTCTTGTCAATAAGCCTATGGCCTCGGACGAACCCTGGGTAACCTAAACCAATGTGATCGTCTTCTAACCAACTCGAATAATGCGACACACACCCTGCATGATACCTGTCTGCTTCAATAGTTTCTCTCTCCAAGACGAGCTTGCAATGCCACATATGTTGAGCTTGACACCTGTACGGGTTATCATCGTCTTGAAAGTTAGCCTTGAAATGACTCATTTTGTCTACCCTTAGTATGATTTGTTTCCTCCCTGCTTGCCTTATGGCTCGAAGAGGGAAATAATGATGAGTTCTCCTCAGATCGATGAGTATGAGGAGCGGTGCATCTCGAGAACGAACAATGAACTCCCCTGTTGGGAACCACTCGAACATCCACTGTACTTGCTCTTCCTTTAGATTTTCAAACAGCTCTACCCATCCTCCAGCGTCCTCCGGCTGAGCAAACATGTTGGGCATGAAGTTAATTCGCTTGGGGTGGTGGAAAGCGACATGTCATCCTAATCCTTGCGTATAATATTCTGTCGCTAGTCACCTTTCTGAAGGTGTTCTATAAGCCAGAGTTGAAGTAACAGATTAGAACCCTCGAAGTGCGGGGCCCCTTGATGACATTTTCCTAAGGCTCGATAGATTTCAGCGATGATCATGGGCACTATGCCGAAAGACTGCCCGTCGATCCCTTCCATTAAGGTTTTGGATACCATGGCTAGTCTGGTGTTGATCCTAGCCTTCTTCATGGGAAAGATCACCATACCCAAGAAACATAACATGAATACAAAGACCCTCCTATGTATATGCCCTAAAGAGGTAAGGTCGAATTCGTTAGTGTAGGTGCGGTAGGACTTGCTATGGCCAAACCTTTCATACAGGAATTCAAATGGTATATAGGAATCTTTTAGGCAATTGCGATGCTCTGGCATAAGTAGACCCGGAGTCTCCCAAGGAATTCCAGCTAGACCCCCTATTTCTTCTAGCAAAGGGGTCATTTCGAGGTCCCCGAAGCGAAAAACCGACCGATCACTATCCCAGAACAGAGTTGCAACCTCTATGATTTTGTTGTTAGGCTGGATTTCCAAAAGTGAGGGAAAATTCCCTAAGTACTTGTGGACAAGGGTCTGATCGCTGGCATGAAGATCCTCCCACCAACTTAGCAACCTTGGGTGAATGTTAGATACCAGACCGAATCTGGGGATTTTGTGCCTCATTTTCTGCAAAACAAAGGGTTAGACCCAGACTCGACTATTAAATCAATAATTAGAATAAAGGCATTTAGTTCTCCAAATAATGCACACAACGTGAAGGCGTCTGTTTGGGTTTCGAGGAAACCCGATAGACTTTGGTTTAGGCTATCTTAATGAGTCATTATGCGGACAACATAACTGACTCGGCTAAGTTTAACAGTTTAATAGAGTAAGGTTTCTATTTTTTGATGTGCTAGACAAGGTACCATTAAGCGGACAACTCAAGAGGGAAAGGCACGGAACCGTTGACTACACCGTTGATCGACTGGTTTTACCGCAAATATGCCTTTGCCACATTTAGGAGGTTATAATATCGGAAGGACGCAACCACTTATTATAAGCATTGCTATAGGATTTGTTTTGGCATGAGTGGAACATGATGTTGAAGATGCGGTTACAAAAATGAAGCAAATTGCATGTATTTTCACGTTCATACAGTAAAAGATTACAGTAATTGCTCAAAAATTACAACAGTATTAAAATAGTAATAAAACAGTAAAGGAAGAAATTAAAAGAAAGGGAAAACATGAAGAGCCAAGTTAGTAATCATGATGAAATAATTAAAGGCGGGAAATGAAAGCAATTAAGGAAGCAATAAAGTCACAAGAGCATGTAATGGTAAAAGCCTTACAAACTTACCCAACAGAGTCGCCAAGCTGTCGACGCCCCCCTTTTTCCCCTTCTAAAAAAAAGAAAGAAATCGGGTTTACGACATTATAGACAAAACAACTCTTATTCCCTTTTCAGGAATCGGGTTATGGAATTTGAAGAGTCGCCACCTAATAATTATAGTGCATTAGGACACTTTAAAGAGAAGAAGCGATTTTGAAAGAAAAACCAGAGTTCGGGTAAAGGCTTGAGATTATCTCGAGGGAAAGGTGTTAGGCACCCCTCAAGATCCGCTAGTGTGGTTCCCGGCCATGCTTTAATTGCGACTTTAAAAGGAAGTGAGAGAAAACAAGTAAAGCTTTGCACATAAGAACCACGAATAAGTTTCAAGTTTTGAAAAGGGTAAAGAAGACAAAAAGAGACAGTTTTTTAGAAAAAAGGAATTAATTTGAAGAAAAGAATTAAAGAAGACACTGCGAATAAAAGGAAAAGAAAGGGGGTCCTAGGTTTATAAAAAATATGGATCACATCAATGCAATACCCAGCAATCACTCCTCAAAAGAGGGGTCGCACGAGATATTAGCGCACCGGTCATCATATCCATATTCTACCCTTCCTACCCCGTTAAAGTATTTAAACGCGATTAGTCTCGTTTACTTATTACATGCTAGTACTCGTCCCAACCTATCAGTCCCGGGGATTAGGACTTCTAATCCTAAAAGGGAAGAAAAGGGGTAAGGCATATATGGGGTTTAAAGGACAAAATACTAATTTCGACAACCAAAACAGATAGTAAGTAAGGGGATTGACAAACAAACATGCAAGGCTCGCATAAAACCCCGTAAGTCATGTAGCATATAGTTTAGCATGCCTTGCACATACTGGTTTGGTCTTTAAATTAAAACTTAAGCGGCGGACGGACTAGTTTAACACATAGAATCAGATAAAGTCTGCATTAGGCAACTCGGACCCACTTGTCAGAGATTGAACTATTTTAAACGAGTTATTCAAAAAAAGTGCTGATTACAGACAAGAGCCTAATGCAGAAGAGTTAAAACAGGGAGTTGAAAAGATTACAGAAGTTCATAAATGACTTTAAAATCAGCAGATTTGTTTGAGTGAAAATACAGTAGAAGAAGGGTTTTCAAAAGTGAAAATACAGAAAGAGTGAGTTAAAAGACTGTTCTGAAAGATAGCGTCAAAAGATAAATAGAATTTGGGCAGAAGATTTAAAGGGATTATCTCAGACAGATTTGCAGATTTTTTAAAAGCATTACAGATTTATAGGAGTTTTTATTGAAAAAACGTTATATTGGACGTTTATGCCAGTTAACAGGTTGTTGTTACTTAAATAGATTTTGGGACGAACCTCTATAGACAGACGTGGTTTTAGAACTTATTACAGAATTGGTAAACAGACGACAGATTTGATTATCCTATAGTTTTGCCTAACGCGTATGCATTTCCTATAGACATGGTTTCTATATGCAACTTCTTACATGAATATTAAGTCCTATAGGCAGGGTTTCTAATGATTTGCAAGATGATAAAGCATTAAACCCTATAGGCAGATTTTCTAGATGACTGGATTATGCGTATTATGCATTAGATTCTATAGACATGGTATCTAGTCGATCTAGTTAAAACGTTAAACTTATAGACATGATATCTAGGTGATTAAAACATTAACACTATATCCATGGTATCTAGGTGACTGAATTACAACATTAAACCTATAGGCATGGTATCTAAGTGACTGAATTACAATATTAAACCTATAGGCATGATATTTACCCTTTGAGGAAGTAAAATAATCCCCTCCCATACCCTTTACTAATATTTCCCCGAGTTCCTTATACAAATCTTATTACAGAACCAGAAAAAAATGAAAGAAGAAGTAAAGTACATCAAAGCCTACAGCTAGATCCAAGCAGCCTAATTCAATCTTAATATCCAATAACATGTGTTTCACCAAATCCGGATTCCAGATTTCCAAGGCCTTCTCCCACCCAAAGTGTTTCAAAGTTCCAAGGAGCCTCAAGAACTCCAGGCAGTGCTTACACTCTGGCTAACAATTGTTGCAACAGAATAGTATAGTGTAGAATTGCCAGCCCTCAGGCATCCAAGTTCAGAGGGAGCTCGAGGGTCCCAAAGCATGGCTTACCAAAAGGGAGCAGAACTTAGAAACTAGGAATAAGTGCAAAGTGAGAGAGGTGCTAGGGAGCCATAGCAGAGAGTGGTCATACCCAGCCATGGGCAAAGACTGGCACACCCCTGACCATCTGCTTGGCCAACAAATAAAGAGCAGACTTTTAGAAGTCAAATTTGGGTCTGGATGGTGATTAAGACACCACCAGTCCTGAGTTAAGGCTCAGCACATAAGAGGTAAAAGGAATGGGAATTGATTTGTGTAGAGGTTCAAGAGAACCTGATTCTAAGTCATGAGTGGCAATAATAGAGTGCCAACATGGCTCAGAATTGCACTCACACATAAGAAGGGGGTCAAAGGGATAGGGAATCACATAAGAAATACGGAAACATGAGGAAAGAAAGAAAGCACAATAGACTTAAAGATGTAGAAACATAATGAAAGAGAGCATGACAGACTAGGATGAACACATAGTGAAGAATGCATGACAGAAGAGGAGAAGTAAACACATAGTTTGGAGGGTATTAATTAATTAGAAGGACATACCAGTTGCAAGCTTTAGAACAGCAGAATAGTAGAAGCAAGTAACAGCCAGAAGTCAACAGGAGCAGGCTCAGAAACTTTAGCAAATATTTGAGAGTTCAAGAGTAACTCAAAGGTATTTCAGAGAGTAGAAGAGAGAGGAGAAGAGTGCTCAGTATTAGAAGTATAGAAAGTATTGCAATTATATAGTGTTCAATTGAAGTCTGAAGTGTTTGTGAGGTTTTCGTCGTGTAGAAAGTTGTGTGTATTTTCTTGTTTTATAGTGCAGAAAACGAGTAAGTAAAAAAGGCAAGAAAATAGTTTACAATCAATCACAGAAGGTCTCCCTAAGGTTAAGGGATTTCATTTCAAACGGGCATGAGACAATTAAGGAAAGATGAATAATTAAAAACCTTTCCAAAGTAATATAACACAGGTAAATACATAGGGATTATTTAAGGCAAGAATCCTATGGTACATGATTTGTGAGAAATAAGACAAGTAGGTCAATCAAACAGCCAGTAAAAAGCTTTG
>MU680884.1:59208-93982 GCA_026770625.1 Nicotiana glauca | reverse complement strand
GTAAAGCTTTGCACATAAGAATCACGAATAAGTTTCAATTTTTGAAAAGGGTAAAGAAGACAGAAAGAGACAGTTTTTTAGAAAAAAGGAATTAATTTGAAGAAAAGAATTAAAGAAGACACTGCGAATAAAAGGAAAAGAAAGGGGATCCTAGGTTTATACAAAATATGGATCACATCAATGCAATACCCAGCAATCACTCCTCAAAAGAGGGATCGCACGAGATATTAGTGCACCGGTCATCATATCCATATTCTACCCTTCCTACCCCGTTAAGGTATTTAAATGCGATTAGTCTCGTTTACTTATTGCATGCTAGTACCCGTCCCAACCTATAAGTCCCGGGGTATTAGGACTTCTAATCCTAAAAGGGAAGAAAAGGGGTAAGGCATATATGGGGTTTAAAGGACAAAATACTAATTTCGACAACCAAAACTGATAGCAAGTAAGGGGATTGACAAACAAACATGCAAGGCTCACATAAAACCCTGTAAGTCATATAGCATATAGTTTAGCATGCCTTGCACATACTGGTTTGGTCTTTAAATTAAAACTTAAGCGGCGGACGAACTAGTTTAACACATAGAATCAGATAAAAGTCTACATTAGGAAACTCGGACCCAATTGTCAGAGATTGAAGTATTTTAAACGAGTTATTCAGAAAAAGTGTTGATTCCAGACAAGAGCCTAATGCAGAAGAGTTAAAACAAGGAATTGAAAAGATTACAGAAGTTCATAAATGACTTTAAAATCAGTAGATTTGTTTGAGTGAAAAAACAGTAGAAGAAGGGTTTTCAAAAGTGAAAATACAGAAAGAGTGAGTTAAAAGACTGTTCTGAAAGATAGCTTCAAAAGATGAATAGAATTTGGGCAGAAGATTTAAAGGGATTATCTCAGACAGATTTGCAGAATTTTTAAAAGCATTACAGATTTATAGGAGTTTTTATTGAAAAAATATTATATTGGACGTTAATGCCAGTTAACAGGTTGTTGTTACTTAAACAGATTTTGGGACGAACCTCTATAGACAGACATAGTTTTAGAACTTATTATAGAATTGGTAAACAGACGGCAGATTTGATTATCCTATAGTTTTGCCTAACGCGTATGCATTTAATAAATAATATATAAATATTAAATTAAAAATACTGGAACTAATTTTATAATTATAAAATGCTATTAATTATGAAATAGGCCATAATTGCAATTATATGCAATTTGGTTTTAAAAATACCAAATAAATTGGTAAAAATATGCAAAAATTACCTTAATTATATTTTGGTGTAAATATAAGAATGAAATAAGTTATTCCCCAAAAAATAATAATTTTGGAGATAATTTGGATTTTGTAATGTTAAAATAGACAATGAATTGACTTTTTTAAAAAATCTAAAAAATTGGAAAAAATACCAGAACTTTTGGGCATCCTTATATATGCATACATATGCTATTTTTGAAAGTATTTTGAGTATAACAAATATATGGAAAAAAATTGGGTATCAACACCCGGGACCTCAACCAAAAGCACCAACATGTCTTAAAACATTACCCAAACTTGTTCCAATCATCACAACACATCAACCAACACTAAAATCATNACATATCCAAAATTACCCAACGAAGCTACAGCAACTCTCGGAATTCCATTCCGACCCTCGGATCAAAATCTCACCCATCAACCGGAATTTACCAAAATACTAACTTTGCTAATTCAAGTCTAATTCTACACCGGACCTCCAAAATCAATTCCGATCACACTCCTAAGTCACAAATCACTTCCTGAAGCTAACCAAATCACCGGAAATTACATCTGATCCTTCTAACTCATAAGTCAATGTCCGGTTGACTTTTCCAACTTAAGTCTTCCTTAAAGAGACTAAGTGTCTCATTTCTTATCAGAACCAATCCGAAACAACTCCAACACACTATATACCGATAACGAAATATGAAGAAGCATAAAATGGGAGAAACGGAGCATTAATACATGAGACAACGGGTCGGTTCAACATAGAGAGTCTCGGTTATTGGGTAAGGATATAGTATAGGATGCCTTGGACAAGGTCAGGACCATTTAGGATAAGCTTCGTATAGCTCAGTACAGGGAAAAGAGTTATGCCAATCGTAAGGTTCGTGATTTGACATTCATGGTCGATGAGTGAGTATTGCTTTGGGTGTCGCCTATGAAGGGGGCGATGAGATTTGGAAAGAAGGGAAAGCTTAGCCCTAAGTTCATTGGTCCGTTTGAGATTCTTGATCAAGTGGGAGAGGTGGCATATAGACTTGCGTTGTTGCCGAGCTTATCAACCGTGCACCTAGTGTTTCACGTGTCCATGCTTCGGAAGTATCAAGGCGATCCATCTCACATGATTGATTTTAGCGCTGTTAACTTGGACAAGGACTTGTCCTATGAGGAGGAGCCAATAGCTATTCTAGACCGGCAGGTCCGTTAGTTGAGATCAAAGAGTTCTTCTTCTGTTCGTGTTTAGTGGAGAGGTCAGCCTACTGAGGCATCGACCTGGGAGTCCGAGTCCGATATGCGGAGCCGTTATCCCCAACTTTTCCCCGACTCGGGTACTTCCTTCTTATGTCCGTTCGAGGACGAACGATTGTTTTAGAGGTGGAGGATGTGATGACCCAAAAAGTCATCACTTGTTTTAGAAATAAATTCAGTGTTCCGAGGCCTAAAAACCTCCTTTTGTACCTCACCTCGATTTCCATGTGCAGTCCGTATAATTTTCAGAATGTTTTTGTGTGAAAAAAATGGATTAAAATGTGAAATAGAGTTTTAAAACTCAAGTGAGTTGACTTCGGTCAACATTTTGAGCACACAGACCTATATAAGTGTTTTGATAGTTCAAGTAGGTCTGTATCGTCATTTAGGAAAAGGGCGTATGCCCGGAATCAAATTTGGAGGTCCCTAGCTCAAATTATAGCCATTTAAAAAAAACTAGAAATCTAAAGGCTAAATGTTTCCAAAGTTTGACTACGAATTTGAATTTATTAATACCGGGCTCGGAGTGATATTTCAAAAAATTTAAATAGCTCCATTATGTCATTTATGACTTGTATGTCAAATTTGAAGTCATTTCGGATTCATTTGATATGTTTCGGCACAAGTTTTGTAAATTAAAAAGTTTAAAACTCACAAGTCCGAATCGAGGTGTGAATTGATGTTTCAACATTTCTTGGAATGATTTGAAATCCTAGGTAAGTCCATATGATGTTTTAAGACTTGTTGATATATTTGGTTCAAGTCCCGAAGGCCTCGAGTGGATTTTGGATGATTGATGGAGTTTAACTTGGGCATTTCAAGAATGTTTCGATGTCATTTCTACAAGAATAAGTGGTATAATATTAATAAAATGAGCTCTAAATTCAGTTTTAATTGAATTATTAGATCCGTATCGAAATTTTAGAGCTATAGCAAAAAGAATCGTCCAATTCGGACATCGTATGAGAAAGTTATGCCCATTTTTGTGTCGGAAAAAAATAATTTTCCATCGCCAGCGCCCAGGTTAGCGCAGGGCACTATCCATGGAGCCGGGATTATTTTTGGCTACTGGAACCAGCGCCACAGGCAGCCTCCGGCGCCACCTGTGGCGCCCGTATCGTAAAATGTTATAAAACGGGGGTTTTGACCATTTTTGACAAAAAATAGAGTTTGAGGAGCTCAGTTTGGGCAATTTTCAGAGGGGTTTTCACAAATTTGAATGAGGTAAGTGTTCTTTTGTCATAAATCCTTTATATATCATGATTCCATACTCATTTACATCTTGAATCCATGAATTTATGGAAGAAAAATCATATTTTTACCAAATCTTCCAAAAATAAAAATTTAATATTTGAAAGCCAATCCGATGTCGGAATTCGATAATTTTTATATGGTTGAACTCGTATCGGAATCGGTTATCACATTTTGCGAGTTTCATATGATTCCGAGAAGTGGGCCCCACGGGCAATTTTTGAGTTAAATTTTGGATTTTAATCCGAAAAATTAGTAAATTCATATGGAATTAATATCTACTATTTGTAGTGAGTATATTAAATTATTTGTGACTAGATTTGAAGCCTTCGGACACGAATTTTCAAGGTGAAGGTTTATTGGAATCTTGAATTTGGTTGCAAAGCGAGGTAAATGTTTGGTCTAACCTTAGCTTGAGGAATTAGGAGTTATGTCCTATTTTCTATGTGTTAGTTGTTGAGTACGACATATATGTAGGGTGATGAGTATCTATACATTGGTGTCAATCATGCCCGTGAGTCTTAGGTTATGATTAATGTGACTCTGTTTGTATTATTCATGTTTAATGTGGTGGCTGTTATTGTTGAGCAAAAGTTGTAGAAGGAATATTAGTAATTGTATATTGAAGAGCGTTGGCTCAAGTTGTAAAGTGATTTGTGGAAGTAAATGCGAAAATGAGAAGAGGATTATAGTATTGATCCCTTGCCGGGACGTTATTGTTTAATATTGTTCCTTTGCCGGAATTTTATTATGATTCATTTATTCCTTGCCCTTATTTTTTGTGTCTGTAATTTGGATGAGGAAGAGTGTAAAGCACGAAGGGTAATACCGTGCATTGTTTTAGTGAGCGAGTGTTAAAGCACGTAGAGTGATACCGTTTATTATTTCGTGAGGAAGAGTGTAAAGCACGAAGGGTGATGCTGTGTCGCACGATGTACCATACCATGCCGATTATATTAATTTTATGGCGAGGATGAGAGTAAAAGCACGAAGGGTGATGTCGTGCAATTTATATTGATTTTTGTGGTGAGGATGAGAGTAAAAACACGAAGGGTGATACCGTGCACTCGTTTGATTTTTGATTCTTGTTGATAGTTGAACTGTGGTATTCCCTATATTTACTTGCTATTCTCCTGTTGCCATCTGATATTTCCCCGCAGCATGTTTCCCCCTCCATCTTTGACTTTATATTTCTGCTTTTATTTTTCCGATGTACATTATTTATCTGCACGGGTTTATATGGTAGTCTGGTCCTAGCCTCGTCACTACTTCGTCGAGGTTAGGCTAGGCACTTACCAGCACATGGGGTCGGTTGTGCTGATACTACATTCTGCACTCTTTTGTGTAGATCCCAGTGCTGTAGATTTCGGACCACAATGAGATTTCTACTTCTTGTTCATCAGGCGACCCGAGGTAGTCCTGCATGCGTCCGCAGGACTTGACATCTCCCTCTATCTATTATTCCTGTTTCTTTTATGCAATTCCAGAGACAATATTTTGTTATTTCTTTCAGACCTTTATTTGTAATACTCCTAGACAGTCTGTAAAGTTGTGATACCAATTTTGGGTAGATCTGTTATGGAATGGTATTAGCAGGATTACTAAAGCTTGAAATTGAATCTTCCGCTCGTTAAATTTTGTTGATTATTAACTGTTGACCTATAACTGTTAATGAATTTGAAAATGAAAATAAGGCAAATAATTCAGTTGATTGGCTTGCCTAGCTTTCATTAGTAGGCTCCATCACGACTTCCGAGGGTGGAAAAACCGGGTTGTGACACCTTCTGGTAAGCTAAGCTCTTATCTTATGCTGGCAAATGTCAACTGGTAAAGGCTGTCATTTTTGGAATTTAAACCTACTGGGCACATATATTTGTTTTCCTAAAGAAGGTTATGAAGTTAATTGAGGCAATATATAGAACTTTCCTATCGAGTGGTGCTGCTACTATTTCTAAGAGAACACTAGTGGCATGGGAGAGAGTATGCATGCTAATAATTGTTGGAGGGTTCAATATACCGGACATCAAATTGTGGAATAAAGCAGCAATCATAAAATATTTTTGGGATATAACAAGAAAGAAGGATTGCCTATGGATATTGTGGGTGCAGAGTTTCTATATAAAGAACAATGACCTGGAAACAATGAGCCCGTTTGGATGGGCTTATTTTAAGTAGCTTTTAAGCCAAAATAGCTCTTAAGTCGTAAGTTAGGATTTTTAGCTTTTGGATTTTAGCTTCTTTTTTTTTTGGTCATTTTAGCTTAAAAACAAGTGCTTAAAAGCACCTTTTTTACTTTATCCAAACATTACAAAATATTTTAAAAGCTATTTTGACCTAAAAGTACTTAAAATAAGCCAATTCAAACGGGCTCAATGTCTACACCTAGGAATGCATCTTGGGTGGCGAGGAAGATACTAGATGGCAGGAACTTGATTATGGAGCGACAACAAGTTCAAGGAGACATCCATAACAGATTGCAGTCCACGTGTACTGATACAAAATTTCAGATAAAGTAGATGTATCTGAAGCTGATACCAACATATCCCAGAGCTGAATGGAAAAGTTTGATGTTGCATACAAACATACATCCCAGATATAAAGTCACTTTATGGCTTGCAGCACAATAGAGACTAGCCACAGTGGAAAGACTAATGAAGATTGGAATCCAAATTCCTACAGCATGTGCATTCTGTGGACATAATCTGAAATTATTTAGCCACTTGTTCTTTGATTGTACCATTACAAAGCAATTGTTGTCCAGATTATGTTTATGGTTGGGGTATAATAGGAGAATTAGTGATTGGAACATAGAATTTGGAATTGGCATGCAAAAAATCCAAGAGCAGAGCAGGAGCAAATGTTATTACCATTTGTGTGTTTGCCATGACTATTGCATTGATTTAGAGAGAGAAGAACAAGATTAGATTTGAACAAGCTAGATTTGATGCTTCTAAAATCTATGAGGAGATAGAACTCCACCTGCACATAAGAGGAAATGACATAGCCAAGTGGAAAGAAGCATTACAACAGCTGAACTGGTTTTCATAGATAGTTGATACATTAAGGAATTCTTGTTATAATAACTAATATGCAAATTGTGTCTCTGGAATGTTTATGGGATAGATAAACATAGGAATTGATAGAGGAAGAGTGTTTGATGTATATCTGGAGTAGCAAGTCAAAGCTATTCCTCAGACTTCATTGTACATATTTTTTTAATATCTATAGAATATAATGTTTAATTAAAAAAAATGACCAATTAAAATGAAAATTTTCTTTGTACCAATATATATAAGTTGAACTCATCTACTTATATTGAGAGGCCCAACATTTCCTATTGACCTTTCTTGGGGCCATTTAAGTTTGATGTAGTGATTCAGAAGTCTAACATAGGCCACAATTTACGTTCTATAATTGAGATATCGAACTTCACTCTCACAAATTGTTTCAAAATTACTTTTTAAACACTGCCATATTAAGAAATTATTTTATCTATCATTAATATTGCCACAATTAATATGCAACTCTTTATTGAATCAACAAATAAATTGATTGATAAATACGTTTTTTGTAATAAATAAATCAACAAAAATTAATAATCAACAAAAAGGGTAGGAATAGTGTGGGAAGGGAGGAAGATCAGGCCGAACTACTAGTAGAATAAGTCCTTCCCGCGTTTCAAATTGAATATGAACCAAACATATTTATTTTTTAATTTCTTAGTCGGTATTTGATACACATATTAGGGGCGGACTAAATACAGATTCATAAAAAAATATTTGTTGTCCAATGCCTACGTAATCTAAAGCAAGTTATAGATTGTGTGGATACAAATTACCTCATAAAGACAAAACGAGAATTTTTAATTTAAATTGTGAGGAGATGTAGAACGATATCATTCTTTTGTAAATTGGGACTGATTAAAAAGAAAAGAGTATGGCACAAATTGAAGCAAATGAAATATAATCTATCTATCTGTATCTATATTATTATAAAAGCACGAATAATTTACGCTAAATATTGGTAGACCAAAATATCCTTATAATATTTATCAAATTTCTTACCCTTAATTATTTACATTAATTTTCACAAGAAGTCATAAGAGAAACTGAAAATATTGTCTATTAACTGCGATTAAGAGTTGCAATAGGATAGGGATTTAACCATGAAAAAAGTAGAGCAGTAAATGAAATAAGAATCGATTTTGGAGAAGATAGTATTATCACGTAAATAAAAGTGATATGCAGTAAGGAATCAAATTGGCAATGCTTTTCAATTTTTGTTTTATCTTTTTTAGTTAAGTTTTTGTTTTAAAATTTCGTGGTATGTTTTCCTGGGAATTGCCCATGTGCTTTGTTAATAACAATTATGTTTATTTTTATATAATTTATTTTAACAGCTAAATAGTACTATATCTTTTGGGAAATCAAACTCTTGTAAGAATTATTAAAATTAGAGAAAATTAAGGGATTATAACATAAATTGGACCAAACATTTGTGTTAAATGGAATTACATGTTGTTATTTTATGTAATCATCCAGTCGACATATTTAAGATTTTTCCATTTAATTAAATAGTTTTGCTATCAAACTGTATTGTTTTTTAGAGATATTCCTATTACGTTACAAAAAATATGCATTTATTTTTTTTGTCAATAAATTTTAGATTTTTGGTGGAGGTTCTAAAAAAAGACAATGGAAAAGAAAATAAAGAGAAAGCAGCCATGAAAGTAAATGTTAGCTACCATAGATTTGGAGATCATGCTTGAGGAAGAAGATATGCAGAGGAAACCCACGCTTGAGAGAAACAAAGCTTTGTTTTAGAAGAAGAAGAACAGAATGATACAAGCATGTGTTTCATTACAGGGTGCACAGTATATTTATACAACTACAGTATAACTAACTTCTACTTACTGTACTAACTAACTAACTGACTATAGTTATACAATTAACTTATCAGCTTGGTTAATTAACTCTAGTCAACACTCCCCCTCAAGCTGATGGTTTATATACATTTTCACTCCTAATTGATTCAGCAGTTGTTCATGTTGAAACTTCCCCAAACTCTTTGTAAGTATATCTACTAGTTGATCTTTACTATGCACATATCTTCAGCAAGCCTTCACAATTTTTTTCTCTAACAAAATAACAATCAATGTCAATATATTTAGTTTCTTCATGGAAGATAGGGTTAGCTGCTATTTGTATAGCAGTCTTGATGTCACATATCAAGCTTATAAGTTGTTCAATCTTCACTCCAAGTTCCTTGAATAGCCCTATCATTCAGGTGACCTCTACTGCACATGATGCCATACTTCTGAACTCTGCCTCAGCTGAACTTCTGGACACAGTCATTTGCTTCTTTGACTTCCAAGACACCAATGCATTTCCAAACTTAATCAAGTATCCAGTCACTCATCTCCTCGACTCTATATAAGATGCCCAATCAGAATCACAATAGGCGATCAGCTTGTCTGCATTTTCTGCAGGCATAATTAGCCCCTAGCCTGGTGCTTGATTGATGTATTTGACTACTTGAGAGCAGCTTCCATGTGTGACATCTTGGGACAGTGCATATACTGGCTTAGGACCTGTACTACAAAAGTAATGTCTGGTCTGGTCATGGTGAGGTATAGCAGCCTTCCAACAAGTCTCTGATAACAGCTAGGGTTTTTAAGCTTCTGATCACCTTCTTGACTTGTACTCTAAATGCACTTATCATATTCTACATATGTGAGTTTTTGATTCAACTCCAATGGTGTACCAGAGGGCTTTTTCTCCCTCAAAACCTGTGTTAGAAATCAATTCAAGTGCATACTTTATTTGGCACATAAGAATTCCTTTCTTTGATCTGACAATTTCAATTCCAAGGAAATTTTTTAGCTCCCCTAAGTCCTTCATCTTGAACTTCTTCTGCAACTCTGTCTTGGTATCATGCAATGACTTATCATTGTTCCCTGTGACCAACAAGTCATCCACATACACAAGAATAATAAATGTGTCACTATTTGCTTCTCTGATGAACAATGAATAGTCATAATGACTCTGCTTGATTCCCATATTCAAAAGTACCTCTGTCAGCTTCATATTCCACTGTCTTGGTTCTTGTTTAAGCCCATATAATGACTTGTAAAGTTTGCAAAGCTTCTTAGTCTCCCCTGGCTTGCAAAACTTTGCGGAATGTGCATGTACACTTCTTCACCCAAATCACCATTTAGAAAAGCATTATGGACATCCATCTGATAAAGCATCCAGTGCCGAGATGCAGTAAGAGCCGCGATTGATCTAACTGTGACCATTTTAGTCACAGGAGAGAAGGTTCCACTATAGTCTAAACCTTCTTTTTGACTATAACCTTTGGCAACCAGTCTGGTCTTGTATTTTTAAACCTCATCTGAGGCCTTATACTTGATTTTGAATATCCATCTGCAACCAATAGAGTTTTTCCAGGAGGTAAATCAACTATATTCCAGGTTTTGTTGTCCTCCAGTGCTACAATCTCCAGCTTTATAGCCTCCACCAATTGAGGATCTATAACTGCCTCAGCAAAGGATTGAGGTTCAAAACCAGCTGAATAGGCAGCCAAGACTCTGCTATATATGGGAGTGATATGGGAGTAACTGACATAAGCAGAAATAGGATAGGGACATTGTGTAGCATGTGATTGCACCATATAATCTTGCATCCAAATGGGAGGTTTGCTGATCATGAAGGATTTTATGGCCTGAATAGGAGCACCATCAAATGGGGCAATTATTATACTAGGTACTGCAGTGGCAAGATCAGCCCCAGGAGGAGTATTAAGTAGAGGATCCTCTGGTGCTACAATATCTGTGATAGTGTCTTCAGGAGGTGAAGTGTAGTCTCCCTCAAATATAGTATTAGAATCAAGTGGAGAAGGACTAACTTCAGGTGAGGAATCTGTAGTAGAAGTCCTGGGATCTGTACTAGTTGAGGATAGTAGATCCAGTATAGGAAACACAGTGCTACCTGAAGATGACACATGCTTGAAAGGAAAAATACCTTCCTGAAAGACAACATTTCTGTTAACAAGGAAAGACTTAGCATTCAAGTCATACAAGACATAGCCTTTTTGAGATGAGGAATAACCAAGGAACACAACAGGAATATCTCTTGGTGAGAACTTGTCAACAATACTGGGACATGTTGCATAACACAGACAACAAAAAACTTTTAAATGTTGAAAAGAAGGAGGATATAAGTAGAGCAATTTAAATGGTGATTTGTATCCAAGTGTTCTAGAGGGTAGTCTATTGATAAGATAGACTGTTGTGGTAGCACACTCACCCCAAAACCTGAGGGGTATAGCTTTTTGAAATCTAAAAGAACTGGCCATGTCTAGAATTGTTCTGTGTTTTATCTTAACAACTATATTTTGTTGAGGTGTTCAAACACATGAACTCTGATGAAATATACCAAGAGTATAAAACAATTGTTTAAAATTACTAAAGAACTCACTGCCATTATCTGTCCTTAAGACTTTTATGGAAGAGAAAACATATTCTTTATTTGAGTTAGGAAATCTTTTAGTACAACTATAACTTCTGGCTTGAAGTTGAGCAAGAAAATCCAAGTGTATCTGGCATAGTCATCAACTACTATAACAAAGTACCATTTACCACTATGTGAGGGAACTCTATATAGCCCCCAAATATCATAAGTCAAATGTAGCATTAGACACTTAAGTACTTAGAGGAAAAGTTAGTTTGGCATGTTTAGCAACTGGACATACATGGCAGTATTGAGGTCCTTTCTTTAGGGTACTGAGAGCATCTAACTTCCTTATTACATCAATAGGAGCATGTCCTAGTCTCCTATGCCATACTTCTACAGAACTAGTTAAGCTAGCGGTATGTGAACACACTTATTGACTGATATTGCTGATGAATCTTAGGAAAGTCCTCCTTGAAGTATGTATAATCCATGCTCCTCCTTACCAATTCCCTTCATCGGACCACTGTAGAGATCCTGAAAAATACAGAAGTCAGGGAAGAATGCAACCACGCATTGAAGTTCTTTGGTGAGTTGAGATACTGAGAGCAGGTTGTATTCAAATTTTTGGAATGTACAGCACATTGGAAATATTTTATTTTTAAGTACTGATGAGGTTCTTTTGTGTGATACAAAAACTACATTTCCAGTAGGTAATTGGACTTTTCACTTCTCTAAACTGGGAATAGACTGACAGGAAGTAAGTGCATCAATTAAGAAGTCATGTGATTTGAGGCTCCTGTGTCTATAATCCAAATTTGCTTGAGAAAATTGGACATTAGAGTGATTATAGTACCTGCAGCAGCTAACTTGCTGGATGATTCTGGACCCTCTTCATTTCCTTTGGCTAGCATCTGAAGTATTTGTTGGTACTGCTCTTTGGTGAAGAAAGGAGCAGCATGGCTATTATTAGGAGTAGTCTGAGCAAACCGAGGCATGTAAGCATGTTGGATGTGTTGTATTCCTGATTGAGTTCCATAAACACCTTATTTATTTCCAGATTCAGTAGCATCTGGGAACACTAAACCACTCACATTATTTGAATACACTCCTGAGTTCTGCCCTTTCTTCTTTCCCTTGAAGTCTGAGGGATAGCAATGAAGCTTGTAGTAATTTTCCTTTATGTGCCCCTTGTAGTGACAGTAGTCACACTGCACTTGATTCTTTCTAAACTTAAAATTCCCACCTGCACTTGTTGAGTTTTTATTACTATAGAACACTGCTCCTTCTATACCTTTAGTAGCTTGATTAGTCTGAGTAAAATTAGCCAGACTCCTTTGACTTTCTTGATCAATAAATAGTGAGTAGGCCTTGTTAATGCTAGGAATTGGGTACGTCATTATGATCTGACTCCTTGACTGTGAGTAGGTCTCATTCAATCCCATCAGAAATTGTAGTAGCCTATAATACTCAAAATGTTGAGCATATTTCCTTGATTCAGGACATGGACAACCAGGACAGGGCATTATTGCATCAAACTCATCCCAAAGATCTCTCAACTTGGAGAAGTAGTCGGCAACTAACATGGTACCTTGGGTTAGGTTATGAATTTCTTTACTTAGAAACAAAACCCTAGATCCATTCACCTTGTCAAATCTCTCCTTTAAGTCTTCCCAAACCTTATGAGCATTAGAGGCATATACTACACTATTAAGTAATCCTAGCTTTACTGTATTCATTATCCATGAGAGAACTACAACATTCACTTTCTCCCACTAATCATGAATTTCAGGATCAAACTTAGACTTGGGAAATCGGCCATCCACAAAATCTAACTTACTCTTCCCTAACAGACCAATCCTCGTAGACCTACTCCACATCGCGTAATTATCTGAACCAGTAAGTTGAAGAGAGGTCAGATCGCTACCTGAAGTGTCTGTTGGTTTGAAGGAAGAGTGGATGATTGTGGTCAATTGACGGAAACATAGCTGTAGCAGCTGCATTATTGGCATTATCAGTAGTTGTTTCTTCTCCAATCGCCATTTCCAGTAGCTTATTCAAGAGTAAACCCTAGGTTTTCCAGCTGCATGCTACAATTGGAAAATTTCCCACAGAATTGTGAGATTGTGGTAGCGAGAGTAAGAACGAGCTTGAGAGATGTCTTCGATTCACTCCAGTGGCTCTGATACCATGTTAGCTACCATGGATCTGAAGATCAAGCTTGAGGAAGAAGACATGCAGAGGAAACCCACACTTGAGAGAAACAGAGTTTTGTATTAGAAGAAGAAGAACAGAATGATACAAGCGTGTGTTTCATTACAGGGTGTACATTACATTTATACAACTACAATATAACTAACTTCTACTTACTATACTAACTAACTGACAATAGTTATACAATTAACTTATCAGCTTGGTTAACTAACTCTAGTCAACAGTAAATTATTCTTTAATGGTAGATTTTATTCAATAATGCTGCGGTTTATTTTTAAAGGGCACTAAAATAACATGATTTAGGCTGGAATGATTGAGGGTAAAAATTTAATTTGATATTTAATTTTGTGAAAATAAAAAAAATCATAAGAGAAAAATATTAGGCTCTGGAGAACTGCAAAAACTTATTTATGATAAAATTTGGCGTAAGCATTTAATTATAAAATTAATTTTAACACATTATTTGATGTTTATTATCTATAATTTTAATCAACTAGCTTAAGTCTTTTATAATTATTCTGTCAGTGGACCTAAAGTAGTGACTTAATTATTTCATCTATTGTTTAATCTATGTGACTAAATGACCATTGTACCATGCGAAAGAAAAGATTGCAACTTCACTAAGTAATTTCAATATTTACCGCATGCTTTCTCATAAGATAGTAATTGTGATGACCCTACAGGTCATCACTTGATTTACAAGTAAATTATGTATTCTGAGGCCTTAGAAGCCTCCTTTTTCCTCACCTCAATTTGCGTGTACGGTCCCGGCGTATATCTATAACGCTTTTAGGTGGAAATTTGATGAAAATGCTAATTTAGCCTTTAAAAATTTAATTTAACTTGACTTCGGTCAATATTTAGGTAAATGGATCCGCACCCGTGATTTGACGATCCCAGAGGGTCCGTAGGAAAATATGGGACTTGAGAATATGCCCAAAATTAAATTTTAAGGTCCCAAGCCCGAGAAATAAATTTTTTAAGAGAACTGTTTAACTGAATTTTTAATAGTTTTAAAATTTTGAATATGTTTGAATCTGGTAATATCGAGCCCATATTTTGGTTTCGGAGCCCAGTACAGGTCTTATATGATACTTAAGTTGTGCCTGTAAAATTTGGCAAGAAACGGAGGTCATATGACGTGTTTCGGACCCTTAGTTGCAAAATTTGAAACTTTAAAAGTTCTTGAGATTTTCATTAATTTTGATGCTAAACTCGTAGTTGTTGATGTTATTTTGATGATTTGATCGCACGAGCAAGTCCGTATGATATTTTTGGACTTGCTTTCATGTTTAGTTTGGAACCCCTAGGGCTCGGGTGAGTTTTGGATAAGAAACGCAGTAGAATTGGACTTAGGAAAATTGTTGTGTGTTGCAGGTCTGCAAGCTTCGCAATTGTGAAGCTTGGCTCGTAAATGCGAGCTCGCATTTGCGAACACCTATCGCATTTGCGAAGACTGGAATGGATAGGGAACCTTCGCAATTGCGAAGCTTATGTTGCAAATGCGACCTTAGCAGGCACCGCATTTGCGAATAGTTCTTCGCATTTGTGAAGAAAGCAGAGGCAAGCCTTCCTTCGCAATTGCAAATCTTTGGCCGCAATTGCGAGTTCGCATGTGCGAACCTGGCATCGTATATCCGATATTTGCGCATGTCCAAGTTATAACTTAGCCGAAAATTCTTCATTTTTCAAACTCCCTCAAACCCTAAGCTCTCTTAGGCGATTTTCTAAAGAAAAGTTCTTCTCCAAATCGATTGTAGTCAATTCTAACTCATTTTCTTTAATCTATAATCTCTTTTTACATAATGTCAACTCAAAATCAAGGGTTTTCATAGGGAAAATTGGGTGTTTTGGGTAGAACTTAGGATTTTCAAATTTTGGGGATTTGGACCTTGATTTGAGGTCCGATTTCAAAATAAATTATATATTTGAGTTCGTAGGTGAATGGGTAATCGGGTTTTGGTTTAATTCTTGGGTTTTGACCATGTGGGCCCTAGGTCGATTTTGACTTTTTGGGAAAATCATTGGAAAACCTATTTTCATGCATTAGAATTGATTTATTTAGCATTTATTGATATCGTTAAGTAAATTGTTACTAGATACAAGTGAATTGGTGGTGGAAACAAGAGGTAAAGTGATAGTTGAGGCTTGAATTATGTTCGTGGCATTGAGATAAGTGTTTGGTCTAACCTTAGCTTGAGGGATTAGGAGTTGTGTCTTATTTTCTAAGTGCTAAATGTTGAGTACGACGTATAGGCATGGTGACGAGTATCTATACGTCGATGTCAATCATGCCCGTGAGTCTTATATGATTAATGTGACTCCGTTTTGCATTGTTCATGCTTTATATGATGATTTGTATTGTTGAACAAGGCTTGTGGAAGTGTTAATGGTAATTGAACATTGTAGAGCGCTGGCTCAAGTTGAGAATTGAATTGTGAAGTAATTGTGGAAAAGGGAAGAGGTTCATGATATTGTCTCCCTTGCCTGGATGTTATTGCTTTTGATATTATCTCCCTTGTCGGGATGTTATTACTCATGATATTATTTCCCTTGCTGGGATATTATTGTTATGCTATTGTTCCATTGTCGGGATGTTGTGATGTTATTGATTTCCTTGCCCAAATTGCTTTGTGATTGTTGCTTGGGTGAGGAAGAATGTAAAGCATGAAGGGTGATACTGTGCGTGATTTTGAGAGTGTTAATGTACGAAGGGTGACACCGTGCCGATATTGTGAGTTAAAAGCACAAAGGGTGACGATGTAAAATGCCGTACCATAATATGAGTGATAATGCACAAGGGATAATTCTGTGTCATGATTATGTGAGTTAAAAGTACGAAGGGTGATGTCGTCCCGATTAAATTGATTCTTATGGTGAGAACGAGAGTAAAAGCACAAAGGGTGATGTCGTGCACTTGTCTTTGATTTCCATATTCTTGCTGATAATTGAATTATGGTGTTTTTACATTTATCTGTTGGTTTTCTGTTGTTACTTGATATTCCCCGCAGCATGCTTCCCCCTCCTATCATTAATTGTAAATTTCTGCCTTTATTTTCCTGCTGTATATGATTTAACTACACAGATTTATTTGGGAGTATTATCCTAGACTCGTCACTACTTCGTCGAGGTTAGGCTAGACCTTACTAGCACATGGGTCGATCTGCACTGTGTGCAGATCCCGATGCTGCGGCTTTCAGACCATAGTGAGGTTGCTGCCTTCAGTCTATCAGGCAACCCGAGGTAGTCTTGTAGGCATCCGCAAGCCTTGGCGTCTTATTCTATCTTTCTATACTGTTTCTTTTATGTATTTTAGAAACAACGTTGTATTTATCTATTGGACCACTATTTGTAGTATTCTTAGACAGTATCTGAGATTGTGACATCAGTTTTGGGTAGCTTATGTGCATGGATTGGTATCGGTATTATCATTAAATTGTTACATCTCATTCTTCCACTTTATTATTTCCGCTATTTGTATAATGTTAATTCACAATTGTTAAGAGAATTAAAGTTAAAAGTGTAAAAAATTAGAATAATTGGCTTGCCTAGCTTCCGCGAGTAGGCGAAAAGCTTAGTAGAGTCTGAGGGATCGGTACGGAGACGTTTGTATTTATCCGGAAGAGGCTACAGAGTTAGGAAAAACTTCACATATTCTTTCCTGTCGTGCGCCTTGATTTCTCAATGTTTATTGAATTTTCACTCTATTCTTTTGCAGATGATGAGAACACGTACTGCTTCACGAGCTGACCAGCAGCCGAGCCCTCAGTAGCAACTCCTGCGAGGGGCAAAGGTCGAGGTCGTTCTAAGGCCTGATGTAGAGGCAGAGCTCAGCCCAGAGCTAGAGCAGTAGCACCAGTGGCAGAGCCTCAAGTTGAGTTTGAAGACGAGGTTCCAGTCCAGGCAGTTCCAGCAGGACCAGCTCAGGTCCTAGAGGGGTTCATCGCCGTACTGGTACTTTAGGATTCTCTGGTCCGGGACGTGGGACTTATGGAGAGTGTAGCCTAGGTAGGCTTGCTTCCTGTAGCACCAATCTTCTCTCATGCTAGAGGAGGAGCCTAGACTCCTGCTACTCGCACTCGGTAGTAGATAGATCCCCAGTTTCAAACTCCAGCAGCTCAGCCAGTTGGGGTAGTTCAGCCTGGTATTGTGGCACATATTAGAGAGGGGCCAGCTATGTCTATTGATGCCTTATGGAGATTGGATAGATTCACCAAGATCTTCATTACTACTTTTGGTGGTATATCTTCTGAGGATCCCCGAGATTATTCGGACAGTTGTCATGAGATTCTTCGGAACATGGGGATAGCGGAGACCAATGGGGTTTCGTTTTTCTAGATCTGCCAAGACTTGGTGGAGAGATTATTGTTTAGCTAGACCAGCTGCGTCACCAGTTTTGACTTAGGATCAATTCTTTCAGCTATTTCTGGAGAAGTTTCTTCCTATCACTAAGATGGAGAACTATTGGAGGCAGTTTGAGCGCCTCCAACAGGGTTCTATGACTGTTACTCAATACGAGACCAGATTTATTGACTTTGCCCATCATGCTCTTCTTATACTTCTACTAAGAGAGAGAGAGAGAGAGAGAGAGAGAGAGAGAAAGAGAGAGTAAGAAGGTTCAATGAGGGACTTATTCATCCTATTCGATTGTAGATCGCTAAGGAGACGGGGATCGAGATTTCTTTTTAAGATGCAAACAATGTGGCTGGGAAAGTTGAGATGGCTCTGTCATAGGGGAGTGGTTAAGGGTCTGACAAGAGGCCTCGTCATTCGAGCAGATTCAGCGGTGCCTCATCTGGAGGCAGAGATTCTTTTGGTAGGGGCCATTCTTCCAGGCCGTTTCATTCAGCACTTCAGGCTTCTCATGGTGCTCCAGGTGGCCGCGATTCTCATATGTAGTATTCTAATCAGTTACCCTATAGTGTACCGCCAGCTCCTATCAGTGCACCTCCACTCTAGAGTTTTCAGGGTGGTCATTCAGGCCATCAGGTTCAGCATCCGAGGGCTTGTTATACTTGTGGCGATACGAGGCATATTCCTAGATTTTGCCCTCGAGCACCGAGTAGCTCTTAGCATCAGGGTTCCTGTGCCATGGTTCAAGCACCGAGTGTTCCACCGCCCAATCATCCAGCTAGAGGTGGAGGTAGAGGTGCTAGAGGTGGAGGTAGAGGTATTAGAGGTGGAGGCCAGCCAACAGGAGGCCGTCCCAGAGATGTAGTTCAGAGTGGTGGGCCAGCCTCGATGTTATGCTCTTCCATCCAGGCCTAAGGTTGAGGCTTCCGATGCAGTTACCACATGTACTATTCTGATTTGTAGTAAGGATGCTTCAGTACTATTTGATCCAGGGTCTACATACTTCTATGTGTCATCTTATTTTGTACCATACTTGATCATGCCTAGTGATTCTCTGAGTGCTTCTGTATATGTGTCTATACCGGTAGGTGATTCTGTTATGGTAGATCGTGTTCATCGTTCTTGTATGGTTATGATTGGGAGTCTGGAGAACCGAGTAGACTTGTTTCTTTTGGACATGGTTGATTTTGATGTCATATTAGGGATGGACTAGTTATCAGCTTACCACGTTATCTTGGACTGTTATGCCAAGACTGTGACCTTAGCCTTGTCGGGTTTACCTCATTTAGAGTGGATAGGGACTCCTGGTCATTCTACCCGTAGTGTTATCTCATATATGAAGGCTCGGCATATGGTCACAAGGGGTGTTTGGACTATTTGGCATATGTTCGTGATTCTAGTGATGAGGTTCTTTCTATGGATTATATGCCTGTTGTTTGTGAGTTTCCTAAGGTATTTCCTTCAGACCTGCTGGGCATTCCACCCGATAGGAATATTGACTTCTGCATTGATTTGGCTTTAGGCACTCAGCCCATTTCTATTCTGTCGTATTGTATGGCCCCGCCTAAGTTGAAAGAATTGAAGGAGCAGTTGCAAGACTTGCTTGACAAAGGCTTTATTAGACCGAGTATCTCGTCTTGGGGTGCGTCACAATTGTTTTTTAAGAAGAAGGACGGATCGATGAGGATGTGTATATATTACCGATAGTTGAACAAGGTTACAATCAAGAATAAGCATCAATTGCCGAGGATTTATGATTTGTTTGATCAGCTTCAGGGTGCCAGGGTATTTTCGAAGATTGACTTGAGATCTGGCTACCATCAGTTGAGGATTAGGGCATTTGATGTCCCTAAGATAACTTTCTACACTCGGTACGAACATTATGAGTTCTTGGTGATATCATTTGGGTTGACAAATGCCCCAGCTGCTTTTATGGACTTGATGATCCTGGTGTTCAAGCCTTACATGGATTCATTCGTGATAGTCTTTATTGATGACATTTTGATCTAATTCCCGCAGCGGGGAGGAGCATGAGCACCATATGAGAGTTGTTGTTCATACTTTGAGAGATAGTCAGTTGTAAGCTAAGTTTTCGAAGTGTGAGTTCTAGTTGAGTTCGATTTCATCCTTGGGTCACGTTGTTTCAGCAGAGGTTATTTGGGTGGATCCAAAGACGATAGAGGAACTCAAGGACTGGCCTAGACCCGCATCAGCTACAGAGATCCAGAGTTTCTTTGGTTTGGCAGGCTATTATCGTCAGTTTGTGGAGGGGTTTTCATCTATTGCAGCCCCGACGACCAGGTTGACCTAAAAAGGGTGCCTAGTTCAGGTGGTCGGATGAGTGTGAGGCGAGCTTTCAGAAGCTCAAGACAGCTTTGACTACGACGTCGGTGTCGGTATTGCCTACAGGTTCAGGGCCATATATAGTTTATTGTGACGCATCTCGTACTGGACTTGGTGTAGTGTTAATGCAGGATGGCAAGATCATTGCATATGCTTCACGACAGTTAAAGATTCATGAGAAGAACTATCCAGTCCATGATTTGGAGTTAGCAGCCATTGCTCACGTGCTTAAGATTTGGAGGCATTATCTATATGGCGTGTCATGTGCGGTGTTCACGTCTCACAAGAGCCTACAATAATTGTTCAAGCAGAAGGAGCTAAACTTAAGGTAGAGAAAGTGGTTAGATCTATTGAAAGACTATGATATCACCATCCTATATCATCCGGGGAAGGAAAATGTGGTGGCCGATGCTTTGAGTAGAAAGTCAGCCAGTATGGGCAGTCTTGCATATATTCCGGTCGGTGAGAAACCGCTTGCTTTGGATGTTCAATCTCTGACCAATCAGTTTGTGAGGTTAGATATCTCTGAGCCCAGCCGTGTGTTAGCTTGCATAGTCGCTCGTTCTTCATTATTGGAGAGTATCCAAGATCGGTAGTATGATGACCCTCATTTGCTTGTCCTTAGGGACACAGTGTGGTACGGAGGTGCCAAGCAGGTTACAGTTAGAGATGATGGAGTTCTGAGGATGCAGAGTCGTATTTGTGTATCTAATATGGATGGACTTTGAGAGTTTATTTTAGAGGAGGCCCATAGTTCTCGGTACTCCGTTCATCCGGGCGCCACTAAGATGTATCAGGATTTGCGGTAGCATTATTGGTGGAGGAGGATGAAGAAAGATATTGTTGCATATGTGGCTCGGTGTTTGAATTGTCAGCAAGTAAAGTACTAGAATCAGAGACCTAGTGGTTTGTTCCAGAAGATTGAGATTCCCGAGTCGAAGTGGGAGCATATCAATATGGACTTTGTTGTTGGACTCCCACGGGCTCAGAGGAAGTTCAATGCAGTGTGGGTTATTTTTGATAGGCTGACCAAGTCAGCATATTTCATTCCTATGGCAGTCTCTTATTCTTTCGAGAGGTTTGGTGAGATCTATATTTGGGAGATTGTTTGTCTTTATGGTGTGCCCGTGTCTGTCATTTCTGACCAAGGTACGCAATTTACCTCATATTTCTGGAGGGCAATTCAGCAAGAGTTGGGCACACGGATTGAGTTGACTACCACATTTCATCCTCAGACGGATGGGCAGTCCAAGCATACTATTCAGATTTTGGAGGATACGCTCTGAGCTTGTGTTATTGACTTTGGAGGCTCGTGGGATAAGTTTTTGCCTTTAGCGGAGTTTGCCTACAACAACAACTACCAGTTGAGCATCCAGATGGCTCCTTATGAGGATTTATATGGTAGGCGGTGTCTGTCACCGGCTGGGTAGTTTGAGCTGGGAGAGGCTCGGTTATTGGGTACAGATCTAGTGCAGGATGCCTTGGATAAGGTTAAGATTATTCAGGATAGTCTTCGTGCAGCTCAGTCCAGGCAAAAGAGTTATGCTGACCGCAAGTTTCGTGATATGGTATTAATTGTTGGAGAGCGGTTATTGCTTCGAGTATCACCTATGAAGGGCACTATGAGATTTGGGAAGAAGGGCAAGTTAAGCCCTAGATTCATTGGTCCTTTCAAGATCCTTGATCGAGTGGGAGAGGTGGCTTACAGACTTGCGCTGCCGCCGAGCTTATCAGCCATGCATCCAGTGTTTCATGTGTCCATGTTTCAGAAATATCACAGTGATCCATCCTACGTGTTAGACTTCAGCACTCTCCAGTTGGACAAGGACTTGTCCTAAGAGGATGAGTCGGTAGTTATTCTAGGCCGGGAGGTTCGTCAGTTGAGATCGAAGAGTTTCCCTTCTATTTGTGTTCAGTGGAGAGGTCAGCCTGTTGAGGCAGCGACTTGGGAGTCCGAGTCCGATATCCCCAACTTTTCTCCGAGTCAGGTACTTCTTTCTTATGTCTGTTCGAGGATGAACGTTTGTTTCAGAGATGGAGGATGTGATGACAAAAAGGACATCACTTGATTTACAAGTAAATTTTGTGTTTCGAGGCCTTAGAAGCCTCATTTTTTCTCACCTCGATTTACGTGCATGGTCCAGGCGCATATCCGGAATGCTTTTATGTGGAAATTTAATGAAAATGCTAATTTGGCCTTTAAAAAATTAATTTAAGTTGACTTCGGTCAATATTTTAGGTAAACAGACTCGGACCTGTCATTTAACAGTCCCGGAGGATCCGTATGAAAATATGAGACTTGGGCATATGCCCGGAATTCAATTTTGAGGTCCTAAGCCCGAGAAATGGATCTTTGAAGAAAATTGTTTAACAGAAATTTTAAGAGTTTTTAGAAATTTGAAGGTGTTTGAATCTGGTGGTATCAGGCTCGTATTTTGGTTCTGAAACCCGGTACAAGTCTTATATGGTATTTAAGTTGTGCCTATAAAATTTGGTAAGAAATGAAAGTCATATGACGTGATTCGAACCCTTAGTTGTAAAATTTAAAACTTGAAAGTTCTTGAGATTTTCTTTGATTTTGATGCTAAACTCGTAGTTGTTGATGTTATTTTAATGATTTGATCGTACGAGCAAGTCACGTATGATTTTTTGGACTTGCGTGCATGCTTGGTATTGGAGCCCCGAGGGCTCGGGTGAGTTTTGGATAGACCACAGAGTGAAATTAGACTTAGGAAAACTGCTATGGTATTGCAGGTCTGCAGGCTTCGCAATTGCGAGCCTAGCTCGCACTTGCGAACACCCATCGCATTTGCAAAGACTAGGCTGGATAGGGAACCTTCACAATTCCGAAGCTTATGTCGCAAATGCGACCTTAGCAGTCACCGCATTTTCGAACAATGGTTCACATTTGCAAAGAAAGTAGAGGCAAGCCTTCCTTCGCAATTGCGAAACTTTGGCAACATTTGCGAACCTCGCATCGCAAATGCAATTTTTGCGCCTGTGCAAATTATAACTTAGCCAAAAATTCTTCATTTTTCAAACTCCCTCAAACCCTAAGCTCTCTTGGGCGATTTTTTCAAGAAAAGTTCTTCTCCAAATCGATTGTAAGTCATTTCTAACTTATTTTCTTTAATCTATAACATCTTTTTACAAGATTTCAACTCAAGATAAAGGGTTTTCATGGGGGAAATTCGGTGTTTTGGGTAGAACTTAGGATTTTCAAATTTTGGGGATTTGGACTCAATTTGAGGTCCGATTTCAAAATAAATTATATGTTTGAGTTTGTGGGTGAATGGGTAATCGGATTTTGGTTCGAAACTCGGGTTTTGACCATGTGGGCCCAGGGTCAATTTTTGATTTTTTGGGGAAATCATTAGAAAACCTATTTTCATGCATTAGAATTGATTCATTTAGCATTTATTGATATCGTTAAGTAAATTGTGACTAGAGACAAGCGAATTGGTGTGGAAACAAGAGGTAAAGCGATAGTTGATGCTTGAATTGTGTTTGTGGCATTGAGGTAAGTGTTTGGTCTAACCTTAGCTTGAGGGATTAGGAGTTGTGTCTTATCGTCTATGTGCTCAATGTTGAGTATGACGTACAAGTATGGTGACGAGTATCTATACGTCGGTGTCAAGCATGCCCGTATATCTTATACTATGATTAATATGACTCCGTTTCATATTGTTCATGCTTTATATGATGATTTCTATTGTCGAACAAGACTTGTGGAAGTGTTAATGGTAATTGAACATTGTAAAGCGTTGGCTCAAGTTGAAAATTTAAGTTGTGAAGTAATTATGGAAAAGAGAAGAGGTTTATGATATTGTCTCCCTTGCTGGGATATTATTGCTTTTGATATTATCTCCCTTGCCGGGATGTTATTACTCATGATATTGTTTCCATTGTCGGGATATTATTGTTATGCCATTGTTCCCTTGCCGGGATCTTGTTGTGATGTTATTGATTCCCTTGCCCAAATTGCTTTGTGATTGTTGCTTGAGTGAGGAAGAGTGTAAAGCACAAAGGGTGATGACGTACATAATTTTGAGAGTGTTAATGCACGAACGGTGATGCTGTACCGATATTGTGAGGTAAAAGCATGAAGGGTGATGCCGTACCGCACGATGTAAAATGTCGTGCCATGATATGAGTGATAACGCACGAAAGATAATTCTGTGTCATGATTATGTGAGTAAAAGCACGAAGGGTGATGCCGTACCGATTATATTGATTCTTATGGTGAGAACGAGAGTAAAAACACGAAGGGTGATGCTGTGCACTTGTCTTTAATTGTTCGATTCTTGCTGATAATTGAATTATTGTGTTCTTTACATTTATCTGTTGGTTTTCTGTTGTTACTTTATATTTCCCGCAACATGTTTCCCCCTTCCTATCTTTAATTATAAATTTCTGCCTTTATTTTTCCGTTGTATATGATTTAACTGCACATGTTTATTTGGTAGACTTGTCCTAGCTTCGTCAGTACTTTGCCGAGGTTAGGCTAGGCACTTACCAGTACATGGAGTCGGTTGTGCTGATACTACACTCTACACTGTGTGCAGATCCCGGTGCTGCAGCTTTCAGACTACATTGAGGTTTCTGCCTTCAGTCCATCAAGTGATCCGAGGTATTCCTGCAGGCGTCCGCAGGTCTTGGCGTCTCCTTCTATCTTTCTATACTGTTTCTTTTATTTATTTTAGAAACAGTGTTGTATTTATCTTTCAGACCCCTATTAGTAGTATTCTTAGATAGTCTGTGAGATTGTGACATCAGTTCTGGGTAACTTATGTTTATAGATTGGTATCAGTATTATTATTAAATTGTTACTTCTCATTCTTCCGCTTTATTATTTCCGTTGTTTATATAATGTTAATTCACAATTGTTAAGGGATTAAAAATGAAAAGGGTAAATAATTGAAATAATTGGCTTGCCTAGCTTCCACGAGTATGCGCCATCACGACTCCCGAATGTAAAAAATCTGGATCGTAATAGTAACTTTGGATTGTATTTGCCACACTATATTTCTTAAAATATTTCAATATTGGAATTTTGTCGCAATGGGTTCTGGACATGAAAATTAAACCAAAAAACATACATGAAAAAATAACGTATAAAGCAGTTAAAAGCGTTAAATAACATACTATCACATTGCATATTTTAACACTCTAGATACAATTGTATCTAATTAACATAAGAAAATTGATGAACTTTGCAGATTAGCCTATATATTAAAATTTTGAATTTATGGTAATGTACTAACACATTACAATATTTCAAGGATTATTGTATATTTTCCACGTCAATTGCTTTAAAGTAATTCTTTATTATGTATGATGTTTTAACAAATTTATTTTATTGTTTGTACATAAATAATTGATCGAAGATATACGTGCAAAACACGCACATAGAAACTAGTTTAACTTATATGTATTAGTAGTGTAAAATTAATTCTAATTTTAATTTTACTCACTACTAAAAAGCCCAGGGTTTAGCGACAGACAAAATCTGTAGCTAAACAGAATAATCCATCGCTAATCTCATTTAACGACGGATTAGCGATGGATTATCAAAAGATTCTGCTAGCAACGAGCATTTTAGCGACAGATTAGCGACGACGTTCGTAGCTAATTCCAGTTTTTTTTGTAGTGACTTAATATGTTATTGCAAAATTCTTTTGTTAATACAAACTACTAATTTTACTTATTGCGAATGATTATTTTTTATTATCTTTAAATGTTAAACTCGTACGACTAAAGCTGTGCTCCATTGGATCCAATTTGGATTCATAAGAGCCACGATGGCAATAAATATTACTTAGTTGACGTCACTTTTTCTACTCCCTCCGTTTCATATTAAATGAAGTACTTTCCTTTTTAGTTTGTTCTAAAATAAATGACACATTTCTAAATTTAAAAATAATTCAATTTTAAACTTTTATTTTACTCTTTTTGCCCTTAATGAAAAACTTTTATAATCACACAAATGACATTGCCCCACAAACTTTTTACCCCTCAAGCTTTTAAGACAACAACTTTCAAAAGTCTTCTTCTTTTTTATTAAACTCCGTGACGAGTCAAACTATCTCAAATAATATGAACCGGAGGGAGTAATATTTAAATCAACTAAATATAAAAATATAACAGTAAAAGTTAATTTTTAAAAAATATTACACGACATCACATCGTTTAATGTTTGTCTTCTCATTGGATCCTCTGGTCAAAAGTTTTACACTAATGATTAAGATCTTTAACCAACTCATGTACTATTTCGCTATCTGATTTACAAATAAGGAAAGTTGGCTTCTTTTCCCTTTAAAAGTTAAGACTACCTTTAACCATTAAATTCGACATTTGTCCTTTATTTCAAGTAACATAGTGATCTCTTGCTTGCCCTCCTATATTAATAATACTCTCTCTATTTCATATTAAATGAGATACTTTAACGCTTTTTACATTACCATTAATAGATTAGACAAATAAAAACTGTCTGGGACCAACCTCTTTTGCCGTTTTATAAGGTTTTGATATCTCCGCTATAATCATTAATGATTGACCCAAAAAAAAAAATTTAAGAAAATTCATAAAAGATTATTAACTAAATTGCGCTTCACATTTTTCTTTTAATACTTGGTTGTCAACGCCAATTAGGGGTGTACATAGACCGGGTTGGTTCGGTTTTAATCAAAACAAAACCAAACCAACTATATCGGTTTGGAATGGTTCGATTTTGTTGGATTTTTTGGGTTTTCGGATTTTTTGTTACTTACATATTATTCCAATCTTACTTTGTTAAATATTTGATACGTATACATCTATTTAGTAAAAATATAAAAAGTTGACAAACATATTATCAATAAAAATATTCTTATGCGAGAATTCCATTAGTTAATACATAATAATTATTTTTTTAGTTTTCTAACAATAATTTTTCGTTGATATACATTTTTAGGTTATCCGAATTTAGTAATTAAATATAAAAATCAATATGATACCTAAATATTAATAACCACTTCACATTCTAAAAAGATATAAGAATTTAATAGAATTTAACATATGATATGAATATGTAAGAATAAAGAGATAGACATATTTCAGTAACACTTGATAAGGAACTGATCATACAACCATTATTTAAGGTCAATAAATATGGAGCACTTCATATTCTATTAAAATTTATATCCCACAAGAGAATCCCAAATATTTCTAGACATTTTTTAGCGAAAATTTTATATAAAATCTTAAATAATATATATATAAATTATATATTTATATGTCGGGTTGGTTCGAGTTCTTTTATTCTATACCAAATCAAATCACACCAAGCCGAATCGGGTTTTTTAATCAGTTTGATTTGACTTTTTGGTTTGATACGGTTTTTCGGTTCGGTTTGTCCGGCCCTAACGCCGGTGTGTACACTCTCCTAATAAAAGCTACGTCATCTTTCTTAAATACTGGCAGTTGATAAGTCCACTCTATACAATAATAATTCAATCTCATAGTTTTTCACATTAGATTCTTTATTTCATATTTAGATATTTTACAACTCCAACCTCCTCCTCTTCCTCCTTATTCTTCTGAATTTCAGTTTAATGCCTTTTACATTCCCATTAGTAATGGGAAATATCTTTTTTAGTTTCATTCCCATTAAGCTGTAGATGATTTCTTGATATTTAGCTTAGACCGGAAGAAATAAATTAGTGATTTTTGTCTTTGTTGGGAATTGTTGATATAAAATACTTTGTTCAGCCATGACTGTTGCTGATTCAAGCAGAATTTCAAGTCCAACCAGGCTAGAGGTTTATTTCAGATACTCAAATTTGTTACTCTTATTACAGTTAATCCCATAAATGGAATTGCAATTTAAAATTCTGTTATTGACTGAGATATGTATGTGAATTTTCAGGGGAAATATAGTGGAATGGTGGTATGTTGGATTCTTGGACTTGGGTCACTTGTTGCTTGGAATAGTATGCTTACTATTGGAGATTACTATTATGCAATTTTTCCAGTGAGTATCCCTTTAGTCATCTTTTTCTTTTATCTATTCTTCCAATGGAGTTTTTATTTGTACACATTTGGGTCTATCGGAAATAACATCTCTACTTTCACAAAGTAGGAGCTCTTGGCCCCACTTGTGGGATTACACTGAATTTGTTGTTGTTGTTGTAACCTGAATATGTATAAAGAAGAGGGAAGGGCAAAAATCTTCATTGAATCCTTCAATATACATTAAAAAAAAATATACTCCTATCTTTTATTACATTGGGCCATTGGGGGAAGGGGAAGAGGGACACTGAGAATTGAACACACACCTATTGTATGAGAGACTACCACCATCTTAGGTGGAGCTAGGTTATGGACAAGAGGTTCGATTATTTGCGAAAAATGATGCTTGTGTAATAGGGCAAAAACAATTTTTGATTTATTGTACAACAACAACAACCACCATCCAGTATAATACCACAAATGGGGTCTAGTGAAGGTAGTGTGTACTCAGACCTTACCCTTATTTGGGGCTTGAGAGGTTGTTTTGTTATATATACACTATCAAGGGAAGATTCTATAGAGTGGCAAAAGGGTTACTTTCGTGTTGCAGGTTCATATCCTAAACCTTTTAGTATATTTTCGAATTATGTTGTATAAACTCCTGGTTCTGCCACTGTCCACCCGTACCACTAGACTGTAAGCTGTTGGAATTGACTTTGTTAATTGACTTTCATTAGGAGAGTTAGGCCCTATTTGTTTGGATGAAATTGACAGCAGGGTTGCTGTGAGCCTATGACCTGTGTTAATTTTAAACAGGGATATGGATCAGACTAGTGTCCAACAACAGTTTAGAATAGCGAGAGCAATTTTGTACTAACAAATTTGATGTAAACCCCTCTAAGGTGAGAGTTGCAAAGAGTGAGAATTTTGTAGTTAGATGGGCTAGTAATAGAAATTACTGTTTAATCATACAAGAGTTGAAATGATGCAATCCCAAATGACTTCTTAGTTTTTCAAAGAAAACAGGCTCAAATTTCAGCTATCTGCTAACTAGTTTTATTTTGTCATGTACAATGAAGAAATACCATCCTTCAAGGGTGCTTACCCTCGTTTATCAGCCGTTTGCACTTGCAACAATGGCAATTCTTGCTTATAATGAGGCAAGAATTGATACAAGAAAGCGCAACCTTGCCGGATTTACTCTTTTCTTCTTAACCACATTTGCGCTCCTAGTGGTATGTTCTAATTATTTATGCAATCATTTCTTTTCTTTTCTAACTTTTGTGTATGCAGACTTGACTTTACTTTTCACATCTTGCTAGTTGGATTTGGCCACATCAGGAAAGGGTGGTCTTGGAAATTATATCGGTATATGTGCTATAGTCGCTGCTTTCGGAGTTGCAGATGCTTTTGTTGAAGGTGGGATGGTAGGAGATTTATCCTTCATGTGCCCTGAATTTATCCAAGTAAGATTCAAAGTTCTATTTTTCTTCTAATAAATTGATATTATATTTTTTGAATCACATTTGCAAAATGTTTTATTGTGGTTGTTATGAATTGCAGTCGTACTTAGCTGGTTTGGCTGCCTCTGGGGCTCTCACCTCTGCTTTAAGGCTAGTGACTAAAGCAGCTTTTGAAAAGGCTAGTAACGGTCTTCACAAAGGAGTTAGTACGTGATTTGAAATCCCGTTGTTAGATGGAAGAAAAAAGAACACTATGTAGTTTCTATTTGATAATTTTTTTTTTCTAAGTCAGAATCTTGAGGTTGTTGATTTTGCAGTGTTATTCCTGGCTATCTCCACATTCTTTGAATTTCTATGCATACTTCTGTATGCATTTATCTTTCCTAAGCTACCAATTGTTAAGTACTACCGCACAAAGGCAGCAGCAGAGGGATCGAAAACAGTTGCAGCAGACCTAGCTGCAGCAGGCATCCAGACTGAAGCAACCAAAAGAGTACATAACCTATCCTTAACAAAAAACTTTATTACTGATTTCCTTACCTTATTGTTCGATATGCTCCTGCCAACTGAACAGGCTGATAATGGCGCTAAACAATTGGAGCGTCTGAGCAACAAACAATTGTTCTTTCAGAACATTGATTACTTATTGGGTTTGTTCTTGATTTATGTCCTGACATTGTCAATTTTCCCTGGATTCTTGTACGAGAATACTGGTACCCACAAATTAGGCTCATGGTATGTTTGCTTGTCTCTTCTCAGCTTGCGAGTTTGTTATGTCCTGCATTCAATTCACTTTCTTTCTCGAACTGTTTCCCTTCATGAAAAATAGGCTTTTTAAGCAAATAGACAGAGAGAGTAAAAAACACACATACACACAACTAGTTCGATCTGAAGTAGTATTATTGTGCAAGTACATTGGAATAACATGCTTTAAACTTGAAATCTTAAATAGCGCACCATTTCTTCAGGGGTCGGAGCCAAAGTTTGACACAAGGGTTCAGAAGAACCCTATAGCTTTTGCTTAGACCCTCTATTTGTATTAATAAATCCATTAAATATGTAGAACTATTTGATTACGAACCCATTAACTAAGAAGAGCTTTGTGTTCGGTGGTAGATTCAGAACCCATAAATTTTGATCTCGTGCAGAGTCAACTAGGTTCCTAGGAGTCTCACCAAAAATAGAAAATGCCGGTGTTTGAGTTAAACTTAAGTTGGTTTTACTACAATTTCAGTAACAAACGGAGTACTAGAAGACGACACTTCCAGGAAACTACTACTCCCTCCGTTTTAATTTATGTGAACCCATTTGACTGGGCACGGAGTTTAAGAAAAGAGAGAAGACTTTTGGACTTGTGGTGTAAAATGAAGCACATATATTTTGTGTGGCTATAATTCATTGCATAAAGGTAAATTGTTTCCAAATAGGGAAAGAGGTTATTCTTTTTGGGACGGACTAAAAAAGAAATAGGTTCACATAAATTGAAACGGAGGGAGTATTACTTTGTATAGAACTCATGCATGCAAGAAACACTCGATTGCATAGATTATATGAACGGGTTGATCTGCTAAATGAATTATGTTTGTAAAATGAAAGGTTTTTTTGGTTCAGGTATGCTTTAGTTCTAATAGCAGTCTACAACATGTTCGACCTGATAGCAAGATATATTCCACTGATCGAGAAAATCAAGTTGAAATCACGAAAGGGCCTAATGATCGCAACACTATCTCGTTTCTTGTTCATTCCTTGTTTTTACTTCACCGCGAAGTACGGTGATCAGGGTTGGATGATAATGCTCGTATCCGTCCTAGGATTGACCAACGGTTATCTCACTGTTTGTGTCCTCACAGTTGCTCCTCAGGGATACAAGGTTGGAAAAATTTACTTCCAAAGTCTATACAAAACACAAACAAAAACATTAATTTCGTCATTAGTTTGTCTTTGCTTAATGTTTTGAACTTACTGGATTCTGTTTCAACAGGGGCCTGAGCAAAATGCATTAGGCAACTTGCTGGTGTTATGTCTACTGGCTGGAATATTGTGTGGTGTTGCACTGGATTGGTTATGGATTATTGGTAATGGGACATTTTAAACGACCAGATTCTTTAAAATTTGATAGAATCATATGGCTAGCTGCATCCTGGTATGTATATAGATATTGATAACAACGTCATACACACTAGGTGTGCGTTCAATTCTCTCTGCTCTTCCTCGTCTTCCCCATCCCGTTCCCTAATCTCCTATGTAAAAGTTTTTTTTTTCAAGAAAAAGGAATATGAGATCATCTCTGTTTGACAAGTTAAACCAAACAAGGGATCGCAAACGTTATCCCTTAGTATCCTTGTGGGTGTGACTCATGTTTGACCTGAGGATTGATGATATATGCCTATGCTTCAACTGGTGCGATGCATAGGCAATCACCCTACCATCCTGCAACAACATACACCCAAGACCAACACGTGAAGCATCACAATAAACTGTATACAACCCTGATCCTAAGGCAATACCAAAACTGGAGCCGTAGTCAAAGCAGTCTGGAGCCTAACAGATTGCTGTATAAGAAAAACTAATTCATGCACAATTTTATTCAGTGTTTGGTTGTCAGCATTAACTAGGATACATCCTTTTGCATAATTTAAATATAAAGGGCAGCCCGGTGCACTAAACTCTCGCTATGTGTGGGGTCGGGGAAGGTCCGGACCACAAAAAAAATCTCAGACATAGAAAGGGTAACAAGATATCCAGCTGTGGGGATGGGTACTAGGAAATAAGGCCACAGTATCTTTTCTGAAGGATCCTTAGCTTCCCACTGAAAGTTTTTCAGTACATTATGAAGGAAAACAAGAATCAGTGTTCTTGCAAATTCTCTTCCTGGACATATTTTGTGTCCTCCACCAAATGGATCTGATGTATAAGTCCATTTCCTTCAAATCTAGAAGGATCAAACTTTGTAGGGTTTGGAAAGTATTCACCATCCTTCTGTGTAACTCCAAAACTCAAATATATCTGCAAATTTTGATAGCATACTTAATAGCAAAGAATGCTCAGAAAGTCAATAGAAAAAAAAAGAAGAGAAGAGTAAAATGGGATACTAAAACTTTTAGGGGTCGTTTTGTATGATGAATAAGCAAAAATAATTGTGGGATAAAAATTTAGTACCGCCTTATCCCTTGTTTGGTTATTAATCATGAATAAGTTATCCATGATTAAAAATAGTACCGGGATAAGTTATACCTACTAGAGGGTGGAATAATAATCCAGGATAAGTTATTCCAAGATATAGCAGTAAAATTGACAATCCAAGGATTAGTACGACATACCAAACAGTTAGAAATAGTACCAATATAATTAATTCTCGGCATAACTATTTCAAGTATAATTAATACCATGATTTAACTTGTTATGCATGTTACTTACCATTTAATTTAGGTTATTAAACAATGCCTGTTATATGTATTACCTGTATATTAAATGACCTTGTTAGTACCTAGAATTAAAATCCTAGTAGTGTATTATATTCATCACATTGAGTGTATTGACTAATTTGACAATTAGAAAATAAGTTACAGGCTACAAGATTAATGGTAGAGTTAAAGTTCTTTAAATTAATTATGCAGAAACTATTTACATAATCAGGTCAATTAAAAATATTTATAGCTAGGTAAACCCTATATGAGAAACAGTAATCTAACATGTTAGTATAATATACTAAACTATAAGTAAATTTTTATAATAAGTATTTCAAGTCGAATTCTTCTCTGTCTTAATATAACTCTTAACATAATAATGTGACTTTTTCCAAGTGGTTAACAATTTGTGGTTTCTGCATTGGTTGAGAGAATGAAGTGTAGTATCTTTATATGATTTTGGATAACTTTTACTCCATAAATCTAGTTTTTGGAGTTAAGTTAGGTGCAGTATCCATTATTCGTAACATTTTGGGACGACAAAGTAATATGTAGAATAATAAAAATATAATCAAAACAACAACAATAATAATAAAGTTTAATATGATGCTATAAGTGGGGTCTGGGGAAGGTAGTGTATAACTTTAACTCTATTTTGAGAAGGTAGATGCACTATTTCCAATAGAACTTGGCTCAAGGAGTGAAAAGACAACAGTTGCAACAAGCAGTAACAACAATACGATAATTAAAAAAACAAAGCGAAAGAAATAACATATAATAATAAAAATCTAAGAATTATGGAATACAAGACTAACACTAATACTGTTGGTATGGAAAAGACAAGCACTCGACTCTATGCTAACTTTCTACCTTAATTCTTGACCTCCACCTCCTTCTAATGACTTTCCATTTAATTACTTTAATAGTACATTTTAAAAGGTGGAAGAGTACGTACCTTCCATCCTTTGGGTATGAGGAAGTCATTATAAGTGATGTCTTCTATGGCTTCAGCTGAAAAGGCCTTGAAAACTGGTGTGTCTCTTAGTACTTCATTCACAAAGCTCCAAGTTTTCCTCATTTTCTGAATGTCATCCTAGCATAGCACTATTCTTGGCATTAGGAGTGTACATAGATTGGGTTGGTTCGGATTTTACAATTACCAAACCAAACCAATTGTGTCGGGTTATTAAATCTAAACACCAAACCAAACCAATAAAACTCGGGTTTTTTGCTCTCGGTTTTTCTAGAATTTTCTCGGGTTTTCGGGTTATTCGGGTTTTTTCAGATTTTTTTTTTCCGGTAAAATCTTCGTAGAACAAAACATATAAATTGTGCTCAAAATATTTTATCTTTAATTCTAGTAAGATACAACTACATAAAGTATTTTTCAAGAAAATAAATACAAAATATGAGATATGTCATGGCATTATACTAAAATATTCAACAATAAAGTCAATAAAATTATGTAATATGAATATTCCTAATTAAAAAGTCATAATAAAAATAAACATAATCTAAAAGTGCTAAATCATGCTAAAATAAGTAGACTAATAAGGGATATTAATTACATGACTAAACGCTAAAGAAAAAAATAAAAATAGGCTATGCATTTTTATCTAAATTATTGCAAAAAAATAAAATAAATATTCAATACATTCCCGTTCGTAGTATTGAATTGAGTTTCTTTTGTTAGCATTAGTATTGATTTGATTTTTGTTTGGGCTTTTGTTAGCATTATTTAATTTACTAATGTTAATGGCTATAAAACTTATTGAAACATTTACAAGTTCTAAGTCCAACCTTGAAGTAATA